>JAJOOR010009927.1:0-50780 GCA_036250505.1 Solanum acaule
GGGTTTTTAAAAATAAAATTTCCAGAAAAGCGACGGACAGTGTCCTTTTATCCGTCACTTTTCTGGGATTTTCAAAAAATAAATTTCCAGAAAAGCGATGGACTGCGTCGCCCTTTAGAAATTTTTAAAAAATGAAAATTAAAATAAAGCGACGGACTCTGTCGCTTTTTTAAAAAAATTAAAAAAAAATAAATCGAAAAGCGACTCAGTCCGTCGCTTTTTGAAAAACGACGTTGTTCGTCGCGGAAGTGACTGCGTCGCTTTTCCGTCAATTTTGACCAAAAAAGCGACGCAGTCCGTCGCTTTTAGCCGTCGTTTTTTGACAATTTTTTAGTAGTGATAGCCCTTGAGTTTTTTTATGAAGAAAAAGAGTAGAAAACTTAAAAATAAAATCGTAGTTTAAAAGTTAGAGGAAACCCTCTATTTATAGCTAACAAATAGTAGTATGAATAGGTGCTAATTCTGCCTTATCAAAAAAGTTACAACATTTCGAAAAAGTCATTGCTCATCGGAAAAGTCACAACTCATCGGAAAAGGCACAATCCTTTGGAAAAGTCACAACTCTTTGGAAAAATCACAACCCTTTGGAAAAGTCACAACTCATCGAAAAAGTCACAACCCGTCAAAAGTCACAACCCTTTGAAAAAATCACAACCCTTTAATGTGAAAAGGTATTTACTTTTAATATTATTAAATTAATAAATAAAATAAAATAATTATTTTTAATTGGGGGTATTATAGTAATTTAACATTCAAGTTTGGAAGTTCATGATTTTAAGGTAGTATAGATAGATATAATATATATATATTCTTCTCTTTGTGCAATGTAAATTTTGAAAGAAATGCATTCAATTCACAATTATACATGTGTCACCTAGAAATGTGTATGGGGCTGGAGCGACTAAACATACTTGAAGGCGTAAAATGAAATTTTAATTAACACTTAAAAACTTGAAATCGGCGGTTCCTAATGGAATAGGCAACAAATCCACCTTGCCACTCACTGCCACTAAATCACCATCCCCAAGTTAAATTGGTGCTTGCTATTAAATAAACCTCATAAGTAATTTTAAACACTATTTTTCACACATTTTAGATGAAAAATTATTCCTTAATATATTTTTATAATAGGTTTCTTTGAAAAAAAATAATTATTAATTTTAGGTAAGATTTTATCAATTGTAGTGTTGAAAGCATCCTTTTACCGAGGTAACAATATAGGCAATGTGAACATAATTCTATATGTAATATGTTTAAAAATTTAGATAAAAACAACAGTAATTGAGAACCATAGAATCTAATTCAATAAGTTGATAAATTGGTATATCCCACTTAATGTTTGCTTCGATACTTGTAATCCTGAAGAAATAAAAAAAAAAAATTGAAATTCACTCTTTTCAATATTTTTCGACTATTGACTCTTATTTTTTATTAAAAAAATTGTAATGACGACAGCGATTCATAGCCATTTATGACTTGTTGGGACTAACAGTATTGTCACCTAGTCACTCTTTTGGTTTATATCAAGTTTTTGTATTTTGGAGCTTTTGAAGTTTGAATTGTTAGCTTTGATCAAAACTTCTGGAAATTGACCTTTGAATGTAACTCTGATGGTTCCTTAAGTTCTGGAACATCATGTTTTGGCTAGAAGGACCTTTGGTTCAGGTGTCAAGGCTTCCAAACTCATTTCAAGCTAACTTATTGTTTTGGCTAAAACAAAGTCATGGGTGTGGGACCCACATTTTATCGATATGACCTCCGTTTGAAGTTTTGAAACCTTTATTGTGTCTGGAATGTCAAATATTGTGAGTTAGCATAGTTCGTGTGTGTGGGAGGGTTTCCAACGAATCTCGATGCACTGTCGGGGCAGTTGACCAACTTCAAATTTAGGTTGGTATAGCCTTTGCTGGTGCAGCTAGCTTGTTCTCCACATCTGCGATCTTTGAATCATGTTTGCGAATGCCACTAAAATTGGTCTTCGTGATCGCAAGTATTGCATTGCGTTTGCATAAACCATTCTTCTTAGTCTTCGCGGTCGTGGGTGTCAAACCACACGATTCATATACTTTTCTCTGGAACTCTGTTCCAGAATAATATCAAAGAATTGTACAACACTCTTGGCATAGTAAATCCAAAGTTTGCGGCAGGTTCAGAGCAATAGGCTTCTCTTAGCAGTTCCATTGACAAGAATGCCCGAGCATTGTAAGAGCATAGGGATATTATTTCACCACTTGGCCATACGTTCAATGAAGATATAAAGAAGGTAATCCTTCTGGCTATAAAGAATACAGTGATATACTTGAAGCCCACAGATTTGCAGAAGGAGTTGCTTAAAAGAATTCCAAAGAATCCGGGCTCCCATTAAAAACAAAATCTGTTGTCTCTGATCATCCTTTATTAGTGCCAAATAAGAAGTTCTCTGAGTTAGAAAGTCAGCTCAGTGAAAGAAGATATCAGTTGGATCCAGATATTGGAGTAAGAATGAAATTTGTTGTTGAACTAATCAAACAATGTGATGGGCCGAAGGATAGGGTTATCATATTTAGCCAGTTACTTGATGATGGAGCAACTCATTTCTCTCTTTCACTAGACATTAGGACAATAGATTCTTTATATGGATGGGAAACTTGATGTCAAGAAGCAGAAGATATCAATACATTCTCTTAATAGCCCTAAGAGTGATGTCAAAGTGCTTCTTTGATCGATAAAAGCCTGGTCAGAAGGGATAAGTCTTATAGGGTCCTCAAGAGTGGTTTTGCTTGACGTTCTCTGGAATCCATCAATAGAACAACATGCTATCAATCATGCCTATAGGAATGGTCGCATTAAATTTGTGCAAGTTTACTATCCAGTAACATCAAAATGGGAGGTTGAGAAGATCGAACAACAGACAAGAAAAAAGTATCGTTCAGATGTACTATTGTCTAGGAATGAGTCAAGATTGATCCTTCATGTTCTGTGTCAAAGGATAACATACCAGAATCCATGGTAAAGCATGAGGGCCTCTGCCATAATTTTTGAAAAACTATCTCATGCACTGAGCAGTTAATTAGGTTCGTTTGTCCTTTAGTTTCTTCTCATTTGCTGGTACATGTAGTAATTAGACTTGTTTAGACATGAATAATTTTTATTTTAGAGAACATATTAGGCTTTCGAAAACTCAATCATTTCGACAGACCAGTGGTTAGTTGCTAACAATCTATGGTGAGGTGTGTATAGTGATTCTAGTATGAAGCACTTGATTCAATAATGACTTAAAATAAACAGTTCATGCAAGCTCAGATCATTGTGCAAGGAGATTAGAGATTTCCTATTTTCGTTATTAAAAGTACCAGCAACAACTTGAAGAAGGTGAATTTTGTTTGTACCGCTTGCAAAGTGAGTGTTGTTGCTTCTTGTATGCTAGCAGAAGTGATGAAAGTTGAAACCATTAAACTTAACCTATTAGGATAAGCAGTACTAAAGTAATATACTTCTTACTCCAAAAAATCTCTGAATAGAAGTGTAAGTGAAAGTTAGGACTAAAGTAAAAGTTAGATGATAAAGCATAATAAATAAACTTTGCATTGCCCACTAAGAATCAGATAACAAGATAAAATATCTGTAAAGAAGTTGTAACAACATCCTAGCCTTACAAGAAAGAAATAAACATTAAGCCATTTTACAAAAACTAGCAGTTAACAAAATACACTAAACAAGTTGGATTGCCTCATGTACCTAACTGCTCCCATTTGAAGGTCGGTTATTTGAATTAAAGCATGAAGTAGGCTTTAAACGAGGTGCATGAGATAGTTTTCAAAAATAGAGTGGAAGCCCTCATTCTTAACCATGGATTCAAGTATGTTCTCCTCTGACACGGAACATGAAATATTCTCTTCATTTCTGGAAAGAAGTACATCTGAATGATAATTTTTTACTAGTTTCTTGTTTGATCTTGACAACCTCCCATTTCGATGTCACTGGATAGTAAACATGAACAATTATTTCTATCCATTCCTGTAGGATCGATGATAGCTTGCCGTTCTACTTCGGGATTCTAGCGAACGACAAGCAAAACCACTCTTGAGGTCCCTATAAAACTTATCCCTTCTGCATATAGAGAATCTATCGGCCTAAAGTCCAATCAAAGAGAGAATTGATTTGCTCCTTGATCAGCTTTAGAGGATCAAGTAACTGGCTAAATATTATGACCCTCTCTTTCCGTCTACTACAGAGTCTGATCAGTTCAACAAAAAATTTCATTTTTACTCTAATATCTTGATCCATCTGACATCTCTTTATTTGAGCTGACTTTCTAACTCAGAGAACTCGTTCCTCTTTGCCATTAATGAAGGATGAACAGAGATCAGAGACAACAAATTTTGTTCATAAAAGGAGCCAGGATTCTCTGGAATTCTTTTAAGCAAGTCCTTCTGCAAGTCTGTGGGTTTTAAGTTTATTGCAGTATCCCGTATACCTAGAAGGCTTACCTTCTTTACATTTTCACTACATTTATGGAAAAAAGGTGATATAATATCCCTAAGCTCTTCCAATGCTTGGGCATTCTTTTCATTGGAACTGCTAAGAGAGCCCATTTCTGCTCCAAATCTGCAGCAAACTTTTGACTTACAGAAAGGGTTGTGAAGCTCCTTGATGATATCCTGGAACGGAGATCCCGACAAAAGTATATGCTTTTCTCTTTCAATCTTCTGCAAAGTATTCCACACAAACCTGTGCTAATTCCGAGCAGTGTGTCCTTTATCAAGGACTAGAAGATCAGGAAATTTTAAAAATATAGTCTCTTTTGCATAACCATCTCCATCTTCTCCCATGAGAATCCTGAAGAAGACATAACGGATTCTCAGAACACTCATACTTTTTTCCCAGGAATTTAGATTCACCATGCGTATAAGGTGTTGATTTTTTTTCACAAAACGGGATAAACAGTGAAAGACACCAACTATACCTTCATCTACCTTTAAAGAGAAGTCTTTGTTGTTCAATTGGTGGAAGGGGATGTCAACAACTAATTTCTGGAACTCGGCTTCCATGTCAAGAAGCAAATTAGAAGGAGCTATGGTTACAGGCAGACACTGTGGGAAAAGCTTGAGAAATAACTGAAGAAACACTATGGTGAGTCGGGAGTTTTCGGTTCCATGTGGGTTTGAGATAATGCATCCGCCTTTACTCTCAGATAGGGGCTCGCTTAGCCTCTCATGCGTTGTTGAAAGTGGTGCCTCAAAAGGTGGAGATTAGTTCCACTTTCTGTTGTATCAATATACAACTTTAAAGTAGGATAAGTTCAGAAAAATAAGGCTGCAGTGTTAGGCAAAATATGATTAGCCATTTGCTATATTTTAGGCTTTAGTTTTAGAGATAATGTTAGCTTATTTTACTCCTTTTTTTTAGCTTTTTAAGTTATGAATTCATGTATTTATATTGCAGTCATTATTTCAATAAAGGAAGGCAATTTAACCTTGTTATCTTTTCTTATCTTTCTTTGTCAATATGTTTTTATCTCCTACAAATTGGTATCAGAGTGTTTCAATCTTGAGGGACCTGTGAGAAGAGAGTTAACCATATGAACCATTCTTTAAGTCTCCAGTCGCGACTGACAGTTGACAAGCACGGACCGTCTGTCAATCAACGGTCCGTCGGTGACCCCGACAACTTTTAAGTTAGGGGTCTTTTGGTGTTTTGCTTATGCGTTAGATTCCTAAACTATGTCGTTTAAATCCTAAACTACTTGGTTTTGGTCAGTTTTAGCGTAGAAACATAACTAGAACTTACCTAAGTCAAATCATTCATCAAAACATAGGAACTTAGAGCGTAGAGAGAAGAAAGAGGTGACAGAACCCTAGTTTAAGAACCCATCAAGGTTCCATCAGTTCCAGCCCCGTTATCAAAAGATTTCTCCGTGGAATTCGTCACCAGGTATGTGGGATTTCACTAGTGGGTTCCTTTCACCTATTAGGTCCCTAGATTTCAGTCAGAATCTTGATTCCCTTAATGTTATCTAGACTTAGGGTTTTCTTGAATGTTAGAATTGTTGGGTTTTCAGCTGTAAGAATAATCCAAATCATATTATCACGCTATAGTATTGTTTTGCTCAAATTCATGTATACACTCAGAACCCTAGATATGTAGTTCTTTAGTTCATGAATTACACATGCTAGTTCATTTAATTCAGTTACATATAAACATGCCTCAATTTTCGAATGCATTATTATCAGTATATATTTATTGCTTTCTCAGTTTGCATGTCAGTTTTGAGCTATCCAGTATTACATCATTATAGTCTTAAAGTGTTAATTACTTAATCATATGGGAAGCTTAATACCGAGTAGACTAGGGTCAGTCACCCTCAAGCCCCAGAACTACGTCCCCCTTGGTTTTAAGTCCCCTCTGTGGGCATCATTTTCGTGATCACGCCAGCATGCCTCTATACCTCTGGCAGGGTATATTGGGTCCTCTCAATGGGGCGTATACATCAGACTCCACATTTAGCTCATCTGGTTTTATGTCAGTTATTAGTAGCTCCCTTACAGTTCAGTCAAATTCTATTACATTGACATTGTTATTAGTACAGTTCAGAAATCAGTCTTAGCATGTTATAAACTTGGTCATTGCATTCAGTATTTCATGTTCAGTATTCTCAGTTTGTATCATGCTTATCTCATGTCATTGCTCAGATTTATGCTTCGATTCAATTATGTTATTGTTTAGTGTTACTCTATCCTGCATGCTCAGTAACTTTCAAGTACTGACGCATACTCTGCGCTACATCTTCTCGTGATGTAGGTTTAGGTCCTCAGCAGTCAGATCATGCATAGATCGGTTCCCGATCTTCAGTTCAACATCATCAATGGTGAGTCCTCATTCTTCGAGGACAGTTGACATGTTATCTTTCCATTTCAATTTTAGTTTCAGTTTTGCTAGATCAAGCTGGGGCTTGTCCTAGCATTTCTAGTCAGTAGAGGCTTTATTTCAGACATAGTTAGTTTCAGCTTTAGTCTTAGAGTTTGACTTTTCTTGTGTATTCAAACTCACAGATATATTTATTCAGATCTAGTATATGGGTATTCCCCATCATCTTCAGATTATTTCATGATTTAGCTTCTGCTTAGTTATTATTGTTTCAGTTTATCTTTAGTATGCTATGATTATGCCAGCAGGGTTAGCTTGGGGTCACTCGTGATCCTAGGTCCCGTGTTACATCCAGGGGTAGCCTCGGGGATTGACAAACTTTGTATCAGAGCACTAGGATTAAGAGTCCTAGGATGTCTGAAAAGCCGCACTAAGTAGAGTCCTTTTCATGGGTGTGAAGTGCACCACATCTAATGAGAGGGAGGCTACAAAGTGATTTAGGAAAAACTTCAATTTCCTAGTTACTCTTATCGTGCGTAAGGAATGATATAATTCCTCGTTCTGACTCATCGTTTTGCGTTTCAAATCATGCCTCCTCGTAGAGCTTACTCATGGAATGCTAATGCACGCATTACTAATGAAATTTCTATAGTCTCAGGCCATGAAGTTTTGAACGTAGAGTTTCGGAATGCCATTCAACTTTTGGCTCAGAGGATGACCAATAAAATCAATCAGGAGGTTCCAATTCCTACTAATAGAAATAGTGGATCAGTGGCAGCTAGAGTTCAAGATTTCTTTTGGATGAATCCGCCTGATTTTTTAGGGGTGCAAGTTGGTGAGGACCCACAAATTTTCATTGATGAGGTTAAGAAAATCTTTGGAGTGATGTAAGTGACTGGTAGTGATAGGGTGGAATTGACATCCTACCAGCTTAAAGATCTGGCTCACATATGGTTCACTCAGTGGAAAGAGAACAGGGACTACTTTGTCTTTTGTAACTCCTTATATAGCAGTCAACTTCAATGTTAATCCAGAAACTCTTTCAGAACCCTTCTCAGTCTCTACTCTAGTCGGTGACCTAGTTATGGCTAGACGGGTATACATAAATTGCCATGTCACAGTCTCCCAGAAAGTCATCTCAGCAGATCTTGTAGAGTTAGAAATGGTAGCCTTTGATTTCATTCGAGGCATAGATTGGTTACATTCCTGTTATGCCTCAGTTGATTGTAGAACTAGGATTGTTCGTTTTCAGTTTCCAGGCGAACCAATCATAGAATGGAAGGGTAGTAGCTTAGCGCCTATAGGTTGATTCATTTATGACCTTAAGGCCAGAAAGATGATTTCTAAGGGTTATCTCTATCATCTAGTTCAGGTTAAGGATTCAAGCTCTGAAACCCCAACTCTTGAGTCAGTTCCCGTAGTCAATGAGTTCACAGAAGTGTTTCTAGAAGATCTTCCCAGACTTCCTCCCGTAAGGGAAATCAACTTTGGAATTGATCTCCTTCCAGATACCCAGCCTATCTCTATTCCTCCTTACATAATGGCTCCAGCAGAGCTTAAGGAATTGAAAGAGCAGTTGAAAGACCTTCTAAATAAGGGCTTCATCAGACCTAGTATTTCGCCATGGGGTGCGCCAGTATTATTCGTGAAGAAAAAAGATGGTTCTCTCAAAATGTGCATTGACTATTGGCAGTTAAACAAGGTCACAATCAAGAATAAGTATCCCATCCCCAGGATTGATGACTTATTTGACCAACTTTAGGGTACTAGTCATTTCTCAAAGATAGACCTTAGATCAGGTTATCATCAACTCAAAGTCAGAGATAGTGACATTCCGAAGACAACCTTCTTAACTCGATATGGTCATTATAAATTTGTAGTTATGTCATTTGGACTAACCAATGCTCATGCAACTTTTATAGATTTGATGAACAGAGTGTTCAAGCAGTATTTGGACTTGTTCGTTATCGTCTTTATTGATGATATCCTCATCTAATCTAGGAATGAGGAAGAACATGTGAATCATTTGAGGGTTGTTCTACAAACTCTCAAAGATCGCCAATTATTCATTTAGTTTAGCAAATGTGAGTTTTGGTTGCAAGCAGTTGCTTTCCTTAGGCATATTGGGTCTAGCGAAAGGATCCAAGTTGATTCTCAGAAGATAGAAGTAGTGAAACTATGGCCCATACCTACCTCTCCTACAGATATCATAAGTTTCTTGGGTCTAGCGGGTTATTACAAAATGTTCGTGGAAGGGTTTTCACCCATAGCCTCTCCATAACTAAGTTGACTCAGAAGAAAGTCAAGTTTCAGTGGCTAGATGATTCTGAGAAAAGCTTTGCAGAATTGAAAACTAGGTTGACTACAACTCCTATTTTGACCTTACTAAAGGGTTCAGACGGTTATGTGATCTATTGTGATGCATCCAGAGTCGGCCTAGGTTGTGTGTTGATGCAGCGAGGTAAGGTTATAGCGCATGCTTCTAGACAACTTAAGGTGCATGAGAAGAACTATCCAACTCATGACCTCGAGCTTGCAGCAGTGGTGTTTGCTTAAGATTTGGAGACATTACTTGTATGGTGTTCACGTAGATATGTTCACAGACCATAAGAGCCTTTAGTATGTGTTCACAAAGAAAAAGTTTAATCTTCGCCAGAGAAGATGGCTTGAGTTCCTCAAGCACTACGATATGAGTGTGCATTACCATCCTGGTAAGGAAAATGTAGTAGAAGATGCTCTTAGTAGACTATCTATGAGTAATGTAGCACATGTTGAGAAAGAAGGAAAGCAACTAGCAAAAAATGTTCACAGACTTGCTCGTCAAGGAATTCGTCTTATGAGCATATTAGATGATGGTGTAGCATTTCAGAATGGGTCAGAATCTTCTTTGGTAGTGGGGGTTAAGGAAAAGAAAGACAGTGATTTGATATTGCTTCAACTAAAGGATGCAATCCATCAGCAGAGAGTTGAGATTTTCTCCCAAAAGGGAGATGGTGTGCTTTGCTATCAAGGTCGATTATGTGTTCCTATGGTTGGTGAGTTGAGACAGCATATTCTTGTAGAAGCCCATAACTCTAGATATTCTATTTATCCAGGTGCCACTAAGATGTACCATGATCTGTGGGAAGTCTATTGGTGGAATGGTATGAAAAGGGATATAGCGGATTTTGTGGCCAAGTGCCCCAATTGCCAGCAAGTCAAGGTAGAACAACAAAAACCCAGAGGTATGACTCAAGAGATCGACATTTCTACGTGGAAGTGGGAAGTTATCAACATAGACTTCATCACATGTTTACCTCATACTCGCAGACAACATGACTCTATTTGGGTGATATTTGATAGAGTTACTAAGTCTGCGCGCTTTTTGGCGGTCAAGATACGCCAATCTTTACATTAATGAGATATTCAGGTTGCATGGGGTACCTTTGTCTATAATCTCAGATAGAGGTCCTCTATTTACCTCTCATTTCTGGAAGTCATTTCAGAAAGGTCTGGTACTCAAGTTAACCTTAGCATAACATTTCATTCGCATACGGATGGTCAGGAATAGCAAACCATTTATACCTTAGAGGACATGTTGAGAGCTTGTGTGATCGATTTCAAGGGTAGTTGGGATGATAACCTCCTCTTATAGAGTTTGCCTACAATAATAGTTACCATTCCATCATTTAGACGGCCGTTTATGAGGCGTTGTATGGGCGTAGATGTAGATCTCCAGTTGGTTGGTTTGAAGTAGGTGAAGCAACCTTGATAGGACCAGATTCAGTTCATGATGATATGGAGAAGGTGCAACTCATTAGAGATAGACTTAAGATAGCCCAGAGTCTCCAAAAGTCTTATGCAGATGTAAGGAGAAGGGAACTAGAGTTTCAAGTTGATGATTCGATTTTCTTGAAGGTGTCACCTATGAAAGGAGTGATGAGATTTGAAAAGAAAGGGAAGATCAGTTCTAGATATGTAGGCCCTTACAAGATCTTGGAAAGGTTTGGTAAACTGGCTTATGAGTTAGAGTTGCCAGCAGAACTAGCATCAGTGCATCCGGTATTTCACATTTTGTTGTTAAAGAAGTGTGTGGGTGACCCAACATCTATTGTGCCTTTAGAAAGTGTGGATGTGAAGGATAGTCTCACTTATGAAGATGTACCAGTTGAAATCCTTAATCGTAAGGTTCAAAGGTTGAGAAACAAAGAGGTCGCTTCAGTCAAAGTTTTGTGGAGGAGTCAGTCCATGGAGGGAGCTACTTGGGAAGTAGAAGCAGCCATGAAGGCAAAGTATCCTCACATATTTCCTTCCGATTCCATTCTAGCTTAAGGTAATAGTCCCTCTTTAGTTTTTTAGTCATTCATGAGTGAATTCAGTCTTAGTGTTATGTTCCTTTAGTTTGTACTTGCATTTTCAGCGTATTTGCATGTTAGTGGAACTTAGTTTAGTCAGAAATCAGTTCTTGTACTTAGTAGTAGGGTTTGCAGCTCTTTCGTTCCATTTAAGCTAGTTTAGTATTCATCCGAGAATGAATGTTCTCAAGGGGGAGATAATGTAACACCCCGTATCCAAAAACAGACCTTAAAACAGATTTCCATAAGTTGCAGGTGCAACCCATGGACCGTAGGGTGACCCACGGCCCGTGCTGGTGGTCCGTGGTTTGCATCTGCAACCCACCCTAGACTCAGCTTCTAAAATTTTGGCCAAGTGTTGTCCTACGGCCAGACCCACGGACTGTAGGTCAGGTCATGGACCATGGCTTGTCTCCATGGATCAACACCCCAGTCTTAGCCCCAAAAATCTCTCCAAGTCCTAACTTACGTCAGGACCTACGGACCGTAGGTCAGACCACTGTCTGTGGTCCAGGGCCGTACGTTGGACCCCGGAACTTCAGTCTACAGTCACGACTGACGGTTTACCAGCACGGACCATCAGTCAATGGATGGTCCATCGGTCCCGTCCGTCGGTGTCCCCGACAACTTTTAAGTCAGGGGTCTTTTGCTCTTTTACTTATGCGTTAGACCCCTAAACTATGTGTTTTGGTCAATTTTAGCCTAGAAACATAACTAGAACTTACCTAAGTCAAATCATTCATCAAAACTTAGGAACTTAGAGCGTAGAGAGAAGAAAGAGGCGACAGAACCCTAGTTCAAGAACGCATCAAGGTTCCATCAGTTTCAGCCCCGAAATTAAAAGATTCTCCGTGGAATGCATCACCATGTATGTGGGATTTCACTAGTGGGTTCCTTTCACTCATTAGGTCCCTAGATTTCAGTCAAAATCTTGATTCCCTTAATGTTATCTAGACTTAGGGTTTTCTTGAATGTTAGAATTGTTGGGTTTTCAGTTGTTAGAATAATCCAAATCATATTATCACGCTATAGTATTGTTTTGCTCAGATTCATGCAGAAACTCAGAAACCTAGCTATGTAGTTCTTTAGTTCATGAATTACATATGCTAGGTCAGTTAATTCAGTTACATTTAAGCATGCCTCAGTTTTTGAATGCATTATTATCAATATATAAATATTGCATTCTCAGTTTGCATGTCAGTTTTGACCTATCCATTATTACAACATTACAGTCTTAAAATGCTAATTACTTAATCATATGTGGAGCTTAATACCGAGTGGACTAGGGTCAGTCACCCTCAAGCCCCAGAACTACGTGCCTTGTAGGTTGTAAGTCCCTCTGTGGGCATCATTTTAGTGATCACGCCAGCATGCCTCTACACCTCTGGTAGGGTTTATTGGGTCCTCTCGATCGAGCGTATACATCAGACTCCACAGTAAGCTCATATGGTTTTATGTCGGTTATTAGTAGCTCCCTTATAGTTCAGTCAGATTCTATTGCATTGACATTGTTATTAGTATAGTTCAGAAATAAGTCTTAACATGTTATAAACTTGGTCATTGCATTCAGAGTCTGTTGGTGAGCCTCCTTAGATTCTAGAGGAGTCCTTTTACCTTGCTTTCAGTTTTTTTATTGTTAGGATGATCGGGGGTCTTGTTCCGACATCCCTCTTTGTTTTGGAGGTTTCATAGACAAATAGACAGTTAGTAGTTTAGTTGTCATTACATTATCATTCATATGTTGTTTAAGGACTTCAGTTTCCATTTTGGCTAAGTTTTATATCTCTTTAAAGTTATGTTTTGAAGTTATCTTGTTAAGACTTTCGCTGAGTAAGTAAGCCAGACCAAGGGTTCGCTTGGGGCCAGCACTGGTTCTCGAGTGCCAGCCACGTCCGAGGTGTAGACTCGGGGCGTGACAAACTTGGTATCAGAGCACATGGTTCAAGAGTCCTAGGGAGTCTATGAAGCTATGTATGTAGAGTCCTAGCTAGTTATCGGTGTGAAGCGCGCCACATCTATAATTAAGAGGCTGCAACAGTTAGGAACTATCTCACTTCTTTCACATTCATTTCATGCGATAGAGTTAATCTTTATAAAGTTTCTTCCAATTCGTGCTTACGCGTGTCTTTCAGATCATGCCTAGACGAAGAGCTGTCAGAGGTCGTCCGACTATAAGTAAGGTTGAACCACAAGAACAAGGGGTACCTAATGCACTAGAAGTGCAACCCCAAGAAGAGGTCACCAATTTTGAATTCCGTGAGGCCATTCGGATGTTGAGCCAAGTTGTGACCAACTAAGCTGGGAAACATAGAGAGAATCGTCAGGAAGTGGTTGATAGTTCTGGAGTTCATGAGTTCTTAAAGATGAATCCTCCAAGCTTCACAAGTTCAAGTGTCAGCTTTAGACCTAAAGGGGAGATGACGAGATGAGAAATCAAGTCAAGTGTTTGAGAATAAGATAGTAATGAGTCCCGAAAAGAAAAGTATGGGAGACATCTTTTCAGAAGTATTTTAGTAGTGAAGTGATGTTAAAAAGAGAAGGCTAATGATCCATGTGTAACAAGTTGTAGAGGACAAGCTGAGGGATAGAGAAGAGTTTAAGAATAAGAGGGCTAAGACATCAGGGAATGAATCCGGGCAGCAAAAGAGTAATGTGAACCGGTCTTCTTTCCAACATAAGCAGAAAGGACCTACTCCATCATCTTCTAGTGCACCTATACTAAGGAACAAATGTGAGTACAATTGTCAGAATTCTCAGAACTTCAGAACTAGACCTGTGCATTCGCAAGGTAGTAAAGCACAAGGGGATACTAAGACTCCTGCATGGGCTAAGTATGGTAGGAACCACTCAAGGATGTGTCGTGATGACTCCACTAGTTTCTCCAAGTGTGGTCAAGACAGTCATTTTATGAGAGAGTGTCCTAAGAGAAGACAAAGAAATGGTAATGTGGGCAATAGAGCCTAGTCTTCTTCAGTTGCTCCACCAGATAAAGTTGCATCTAGATGAGCTACTTTAAGGGAAGGCGGAGAAGGAAACCATCTTTATGTTATCGCTAGTCGCCGAGAGCAAGAGGATTCGCCAGATGTTGTCACTGGTATGACCCAAGTCTTAAATTTTGATGTTCTTCCTGAGCATCTTCTTGAGCCTTCAGTGTTTCTACACCTGATGGTGAGCCTATTATAGCAGAAAGAGTGTATCGTGATTGTTCCATTTTCGTCAATAACAAGAGTTCCATGGCTGATTTAGTTGAGTTAGACATGGTAGAGTTTGGTGTCATTCTAGGTATGTAATGGCTTCATGCCTGTTATGCATCAATAGATTGTAGAACTCGAGTAGTCAAGTTCCAGTTTCTAGTGAACTAGTTATAGAGTTGAAGAGCAATTCAGTAGTGCCTAAGGGTCATTTTATTTTGTACCTTTAGGCGAGAAAGTTAGTTTCAAAGGGGTGTGTCTATCACTTAGTCTGAGTTAATGACTCTAGTGTTGAGATACCTCTTATTCAGTCAGTTCAGTAGTAAAAGAGTTTCCAGAAGTGTTTCCAGATGATCTACCTAGAGTCCCTCCTGAGAGAGAAATAGACTTCGGTATAGATGTTCTTCCAGATACTTGTCATATATCTATTCCTCCGTATTGAATGGAACTAACAGAGTTGAAAGAGCTTAGAGAGCAGTTAAAAGATCTCCTAGATAAAGGTTTCATTCGACCAAGTGTCTCACCTTGGGACGCTCCGATGTTATTTGTGAGAAAGAAAGATGGTCCCCTTAGGATGTGTATAGATTATCGTTAGTTGAACAAGATTACCATCAAGAATAAGCATCCTTTTCTGAGAATTGATGATCTTTTCGATCAGCTTCACGGTGTTTCTTGTTTTTCAAAAATAGACCTCAAATCAGGTTACCATCAGTTGAGGGTAATGGAATATGATATTCCAAAGACAACATTCAGAACCCGTTGTGGTCATTATGAGTTTCTGGTCATGTTCTTTGGTTTGACCAATGTGCGTGCAACATTCATCGACCTTATGAATAGAGTATTCAAACCTTATTTAGATATGTTTGTTATCGTCTTCATTAATGACATACTAATCTATTCACAGAATGAAGAACATCATACTAGTCATCTCAAAATAGTTCTCCAGACTTTAAAAGATAGAGAGTTATATGCCAAGTTCTCTAAGTGTGATTTTCGGCTTGAGTCTGTGGCATTCTTAGGCCACATTATGTCTGGAGAGGGAATTAAAGTTGATACTCAGAAGATTGAGGCAGTACAGAATTGGCCTAGACCCACATCTCCAACTGATATTAGGAGTTTCTTGGGTTTGGATAGCTATTATAGAAGGTTTGTAGAGGGGTTCTCATCTATTTCATCCCCTTTGACCAAGTTAACTCAGAAGACAGTGAAGTTTCAATGGTCTGAAGCTTGTGAGAAAAGCTTTCAGGAATTGAAAAAGAGGTTGACTACTGCCCAAATTTTGACCTTACCAGAAGGTACTCAATATTTTATGGTTACTACGATGCATCTAGAGTTGGTTTGGGTTGCGTGTTAATGCAGAATGGAAAAGTTATAGCTTATGCCCCTAGACAGTTGAAAGCTCATGAGAAGAATTACCCAACCCGTTATCTAGAGTTGGCTACCGTAGTATTTGCCTTGAAAATATGTCGCCATTATCTTTATGGTGTTCATGTGGATGTGCTCACCGATCATAAGGGTCTTTAGTATGTGTTTACTCAGAAAGAGCTTAATCTCAGACAGATGAGGTGGTTAGAATTACTCAAGGATTATGACATGAGTATTCTTTATCACCCATTTATCACCCCACGTAAGGCTAATGTAGTTGTTGATGCCTTGAGCAAGTTGTCTATGGGTAGTACCACCCATTTTGAGGGAAAGAGTCAGCAAAAGAGGTGAATAGACTTCCACGGCTAGGAGTTCGACTAATGGATTACACAGAAGGAGGAGTGGTGGTGATGAATGGAGCTGGATCATCATTAGGGTCAGAAGTAAAGGAGAAGCAAGACCAAGATCCTATTTTTTTCTCTTGAATTAGGCCAGTGTTCATAAGCAGAAAGTGATTGATTTTGTACAAGATGTAGATGGTGTTTTGAGATATCAAGGTACATTGTGTGATTGATTTCAAGGGTAATTGGGATGATCACCTATCTCTTATTGAGTTGCCTACAATAATAGTTACCACTCTAACATCCAAATGGCTCCTTATGATGCTCCTTATGGGAGAAGATGCAGATCTCCTATTGGATGGTTTGAAGTTGGTGAAGTAGGGTTAATAGGACCAGATCTAGTTCATCAAGCTATAGAGAAAGTGAAAGTTATTCAAGAGAGACTGAGAACATCGCAGAGTCGTCAGAAATCCTACAATGATTGTAGGAGAAGGGATTTAGAGTTTGAAGTAGATGATTGAGTTTACTTGAAATTTTCACCCATGAAGGGTATTATGAAATTTGGTAAGAAAGGGAAGCTTAGTCCCCGGTATATTGGCCGTACAGAATATCCAAGATGATTGGCAATATAGCTTGTGAGTTAAAGTTACCACAAGAATTAGCAACAGTCTATCCGGTGTTCCACATCACTATGTTGGAAAAGTGTATA
The DNA here is from genome assembly GCA_036250505.1 of Solanum acaule. Lineage (NCBI taxonomy): Eukaryota > Viridiplantae > Streptophyta > Magnoliopsida > Solanales > Solanaceae > Solanum > Solanum acaule. Next base: position 16,787 of record JAJOOR010009927.1, read on the forward strand.
GGCGATCCTTCATTGATCATACCAACTGAAGATATTGGTATCAATGATAGCTTGTCTTATGAGAAGATTCATGTTCAAATTCTAGATCGCCAAGTTCACAAGTTGAAAACAAAAGAGGTAGCATCAGTCAAAGTTCATTGGAAGAACTAGGTTGTTGAGGAAGCTACTTGGAAGCTGAGGAAGATTTGAAGATGAGATATCCACATCTCTTTGAATCCAGAGAAAGTGCAGACCAAGGTACTAATTCTCTTCTAGTACTCTTTAAATTATGGGTGAGCATATTGTTTGTTTGCATTTTCTTGTTGGGTGTTTGAACTAGATGTTACCACCCTTAACCCAGCAAGAGTAATCTCATTCGAGGAAGAATTTTCCCAATGGGGAGATATTGTAACATCTTGCAATTTGAAATAACTAGGAAGAAGCTAATAATTAGAAATAGTCATTTTTGGAAAGAATGAAAATCTGGAAAATTTTGTTAAGTTAGAATAAGTTGAGTTTTGGTCAACATGAAACGACCATAACTCCTATCTTAGGATGAGTTAGATGTATTTCCAGATATGGTGGGAAATCTCTTGGAATAACCTTTCCAACGCTACTGAGTTTGCATGATTTCGAGTTCGTATGAGTGAGCTATGCCCTTTGGAAGTTGGGCTGTTTGAATAAGGAAAGCCTAATCCAGATTTGGAAGGGTAATTTAGTCTTTTCCTTCCCTAATTATTCTAATTCATTTTTAGGAGTTAATTGGGGTAAAAGTCATATTTTTTCTAGTTTAGAAAAGTTGAAGTTTCATGCTAGGGATTGGAGAAAAGAGAAAAGAAGAGAAAGGAGAAGAAGAAAAGCAAGATTCGCCAAGAACGATCGATTTTGGTTGTGGATTTCGCCAAGGAATTGATCCTACAAGGTATGTGAGTCTTTCATAGCATTGGGTTCATTCACCCATGCGCCAAGCATGTTTATTTCAGTGAAATTCGTCCTAAAAGAGTTTGAAAGTTTATGTTCTTGATAGGTATTCTTGAATTTGAATGTCATTCTTGAATTGGACTGAATTGAGGAGTTTCTGGGATCTTTACATTGAGTTTTAGAGTTGTTTTGAGTTAGGTTCTTGAGTACATATTCTGGTATTTGAATCTAAAATGAATTTAAATAGTCGAGTTTAGGCAAATTGGGGCTGGAAAACGAAGAAGGAAATAGTTGGACAAGGAACAGGTTCCAGGTCCGCATCGCGGACCTTTTCCTTCAGGGTGAAAATTTTATCTCCGCATCATGGAGATGACGCGGACTCCTCTATTTCAAAATTAAATTTCGCGATCAATTATTTAGAAGCATCTCTACATCGCGGACTTGTTCCAAGACGGTGATTTCTTGATCGTTTCTCATGTTTAGCTATCTAAAATCATTCCTAAACATCATGAGATCCTTCCTATCACAAATCATATTCCTTGAATCCATAATTCAATTCAAGGAAAGTTAAGAGCCAAGTCAAGAGAAGTTCATAAAGTATTCAAAAGTATTTTACAAATGTTTAAACTTTGTTTTAAGACTTAAGTTTTGAGTTGATTAAAGAGTAAAGATTGAAGTCATTTCTTCCAAAGAGTATATCGAGACTATGTATTCCCAAAGATTAAATGTTTTCACATTTATACAAGAAAGGAAACTAAGATTTCAAAAGGAGCCTTTGTGTTAGGTTTTTTTTTTCAAGTAAAGAGGAAACTTTGATTTCCAAAAGAGCCTTTGAGCTAGTTTTTCAGTAAAGAAGTAAAGAGGAAACTGAGATTTCCAAAAGAGTTTTTATGCTAAGTTTTGAGTAATTATCTCAAACCAAAGAAAGAGTTTTGTTTTTACAAACATATGAGCTAAAGTATATTTTGGGAGTAGTATTGACCATCGATATGGGGACGAGCTTGAGTTCAGATAACTCATGTCTCCATAAACCATGTAGCCATCATGGGTAGTAAAGGATAATACTTTTTAGATGACTCAATAAGATGCTTTTACCATAAGCTAGTGGATCCACTAAGTTAAGTATTCTATATGACATCAAAGTATATGACAGTTTTGGCAGCGTGGGCAAGATGATGTATCACCACTTAGGCTTATAGTGGTGGTTGTCGGTTGGAGAAACTCCTACAAAAACTATATTACTTTGTTATATGAGTAAATTTGAGTTTGTTAATGCATTTTCTTTAACGAACTAAGTTGATTTTACTGTTTTATAAAGCTTTTCATAAATTGCATGTGTTTCATTGCTTTATTATGAGTTGAGTTATTCATGAGTTGAGAAGAGCCAAGGTAAGTGTTTCTTTCAGAATCTTTTCAAGCCTATGTTATGTTTAGCATTCCAACTCGCATAATCGTACATTAAATGAATTGATGCCAGTTGTCTTGTATCATATTATAATGCAGACGTAGGTAACCAGGATCAGCATCCAGCGCCTTGTTGATCAGGTTCAACAATCAGAGTCTGTTGGTGAGCCTCCTTGCATTATGGAGGACTCCTTTTACTTTGCTTTCAGTATTTTTATTGTTAGGATGATCGGGGGTCTTGTTCCGACATCCCTCTTTGTTTCAGAAGCTTCATAAATAGATAGATAGTTAGTAGTTCAGTTGTCTTAACATTATCATTCAGATGTTGTTTAAAGACTTCAGTTGCCATTTTGGCTTAGTTTTATATCTGTTTAAAGTTATGTTTTGAGGTTATCTTGTTAAGTTAAGTCTTCCGCTGAGTAGGTAAGCCAGACCAAGGGTTCGCTTGGGGCCAACAATGGTTCTCGAATGCTAGCCATGTCCGGGGTGTAGGCTCGGGGTGTGATAATCGCCGACTAAGAGATAATCAAAATTAGAAGGCAACAACACAAGTTTTCACATATAAATTATTTACGAAACATCACGAGGTTAACAAAATGCAAAGAGCTATCTAGCCTAGGCTACTTCAGCCAAAAAATAAATATAACAAAAGTTAGGATATGGGTCATATGAGAGTGTTTAAATCTAGAAGGAACCTTCACCACTAGTTTGAGGAGGTTGATTAAAGCTACCCATGCACTCTGAACAAGCACCATATGTAGAAACAGGAATAGCAGAATCAAATGGGAGAAAAGTAAGAGAACAAAGCTGAGCACGAACCTAGATATGAGGTATTCTTCAAAAAGAAAAGATCCAAAAAGAAACACACAAGAGGAAAACCCTACCATACCAGAGAAAACAATTGCAAGATGAAGAGAGGTAGTTCAAATGAGAAGAAAAAACATAAAGAAGTCAATAGGAGGAACTACACTTAGTCTTTTTAGCTGAGAAAATGAAGACATGAACACATGACCTTGAATGGGGATGATCCATAGCTTGAGAAGGCGGAGCTTCTTGTTGATCCAAAGTGGGAACATTTTTTAGGTTTGGGGTGGAGTTAGGCTCAAAGAGAGAGGCAGATTAGGAACTGGGAACCCTAGCATTAAGGAGATGTTATTGGGAGTTTGTTTCGAACCATCTGAATGGGCTACTCGTTTATTTATTTTGTTTGTTAATTGATCTAGGCATTAAGCCAAGATGAGTATTGTAATGTTTTTGAGTTTCATTTTAATAAAAGCCCAAAAGTTTTTTTAAAAAAGAAGTATGCATTTTGTGACAGATTAGAATCATCCAACTGTGCCACATAAATTCACACTCAAAATTTAGAGAAACATGTTATGGGTAAACAAAGCTACATAATGTCAACGAGCCCTCTTCTCAAAATTGAAATGATGAACATCTATTCTAAGTGGGCACAAGCTATGATCTTTGTGTGTGCTTGGTTGTTCAATGGTAAGTGTCATTTTGTGACCACCAAGGATTGTGATGGAGCAGTAAGTCCTTTTTTTCATTTTTACCAGAGGTCTTTGGTCAAGCTCCATTATGGGTACCAAACACCGGATGAAAGATTAAAAAAAAGTGTATTTTGTTGGGAACCTTAACACTTTTTAAACAAAATGTATAAAAATATATTTACAATTGAATAGAATTTTCAAAATTTTACCAGATTTGATAAAATCATCTAGTAGAGCCTAGTGAGATAAAAAGGAGAAAAGATAGCGAAAACAAAAACTTATGTAAATTGTGTTCCACAAGGGACATAGTAGAAGAGATTAAATAAAGTCTTCAAGAAAATACAATACATTATCAAACATACAATGAGAGAAGTAAACAAATTAGAAGACTGCGTAGAAAACATGTCAATTGACAAAGGAAACTACACATTTTCGGATATCAACAGGCCAGATAGTACAGGGAGAAGGAATATAAATAGTGATAAATTAACTTTCTCATATTTGAGAATATCAGCGACTAGAAGATAATAGGAATGAGGAGGCCACAAGACATCTTTTTACATAAACATCATTTACAAAACATCACGAGGTTAACAAAATACAAAGAGATATCTAGCTTGGGCTACTTCAGCCAATAAAAAGGACTTACCAAAAAAGAGGATCTGGGATCATATGGGAGTACTTAAACCTGGAAGAAACCTTCATCAGTACTCTGAGGAGGTGGAGTGGAGCTACCCATGTGCTCTGATCAACCGCCATCCACAGAAACAAAAGTAGGGGAATCCAATGGGAGAAAAAAAGAGGAATAGAACAAAGGTGAGCATAAAACTAGAAATGAGGTATCCTTCAGAATGAAAGATCAAAAAGCAACGAACAAGAGGAAAAACCTTCCATAACTTGAGACACAACTGCAAGATGTAGAGAGGCAATTTAAACGAGAAGCAATAACTTAAAGAAGTCAATAAGATGAACTATACTTACTTTTGTTAGCTGAGGAAAGGAACACACTAACACCTGACCTTGATTGTTAATAATCCATAGCTTGAGGAGGTGGAATGACCTTATAGACTCAAACATGGAAGTTGTCAAAATTCCTGAGTTCCATGAAGACGGTCCACGTTCCTTGGATCATTCTACTATCAATCGAATTGACTCGTCGATAAGAACCTGAAAGATGGCAACACGTCTGCATTCCATAGAGGAATTCCATGAGTCATGGCAGGTCGTCATGGAGTTGATCAATAAGAGTATTTTTTGAGGGTATTTATGTCTTTTTCTTATTTTCCTAAGTCCAAATTGTGATGGTTTAACATATATTAGGGGAGGAAATTACGATAGTTCTCTTGTTTTCTCTATTATTCTACTCTCAAACTTATAGCAAACCTCCAATCGAGTAAATTCTAGGGTTTCAAGCTCCTCTCCCAAAAATCTTGTTCTTCCATGTATGTAAAAATATCATAGTGAGGAACTAAGTTCGTCCTCACGTCATTTATAAACAGTTTTAGTTTGTATGATCAAAACTAAGGTTTTGCTTCTATGCCTGCTATTTAAATTTTCTCTATTTGGCATTGCACATTATTGAGTCTACAATGGAAATCATAGTTATTTCATGTGTGTCGCTAGAATTCCAGGTATAGTTTAGGAGGTACTTTTGTCTTATCTCCAAAATATGCCAAAAAAGTCTATGAAGCTTACACTCTTTAATTTGGAATTTATGATGAATGATAAGAGAAAACAATGCAAAACCCATTATATTTTAAATTTTAATCATATTTCCAATTGTGTGACTAAAGTTTCATCAATGAGTAATTAATGTCACATGATGTATTTTACGATATGATAATAACTGGTTAGTATTATTTACAACTGTACTAAAAGGACAAAATAGGAATAAAAGATCAACGGAAGGTTGAAATAAAAAAGAATCTATCGGTAATGCTCATGATGATCCCATGTCTTCACTGTGAGAAGCTATGAAAAGGCCTAGGAAAATTATAATACATGTATAAACTTGTGCGAGTGTTGCATAAATTTCTACATTACCAATCCAAAATGGCTCAGGATTTGAGCCTATTGTGATAAGACAAAAGTCTAGCCAGGAGAGAAGGGCAACAGAAATGTCAAACCAGCTAGATTTTAATTACATGTTCAATTGTGTAATTAAAGTGTCATCATTGAGGACTTAATGTTACATGATATATGTTGTGACATGATAATAGACGTTTAGTATTATTAGAAGTGTACTAAAATGAAAAATAGGAATAAAGCATGAAGTGAAGGTTAGAAATTTTTAAAAAACTACAGGGACTGCACATGATGATCCTGTGTCCTCATCGTGAGAACGTATTAAAAGGCCTAGGAAAATTTTAATACACCTAAAAACTCATACGAGAATTGTGTATAAATAATCCAACATTACCAATCTAAAATGTCTCATGATTTGAGTCTATTGGGAGAAGATCAAAGTCTAGGCACGACAGAAAGACATGATAAAATATAAAATATGTTACGACCAATCATGAAAAGCTTGCCTAAGAAGGTCTAAGGGCCTCACAATGAGAAAAAAGCCCATCACAAGAAGACCAACTTGGTCAGGCCTAAATTTGGGCTCGTGGCAAGAGAGAATCACAAGGGTTTCCGAACTATAAATAAGCGAGAGCCTAATTGAATCGCTTATATCTTCCACAGTATTAACCACGATCTCTCAGGTCCCCGGACTAATCTACCATAGAGGACAATGATAAACAATAAATTTCTCCCCCCCACCAGAACATTTTTTTCTATTTATGTAATATAGATAGGAAGATCTGGAGTTGGACTATTAGATTTTCAACTTTAAAAGAGATTTGGATCAAGAAGGCAATGATCAAGAAGGATGGTGGATCCTTTTGGAGGTGAAATAGGGAAGAAGTTCAGTCCAGGAACTTGTAGGTTCTTGTTACAGAATCACTTCCTTTTGTATTCATCTTTTAAGACGAGTAACCTCTACCTCCGGATAAAGAAGAATGGGAAAAGGAAATTGATAATCTTTGTGTTGATATGGACATGCGTATCTTGGAAGTACAAATTGGCTTAACAAATTCACCTATGCAGAGTGAAAAAGTAAATGACTGGAAGATAGGGAACCACCAGCTTGATTTGGATGAACAAATTGGACTCATGTGTTCAGTTTGTTCACATGTTAAATTAGAGGTCAAGTCCATCTTCCCTAAATTTGTAAGTATATGAATTTTGTTCTCTCTAGAACTCTTTGTTTTTTTTTTGCCGCACACATGTTCTACTAAATCTAAATTTATTGTAGTTTTTCTATAGCTTTCCCATGCAAAATTAAACGGACAAGCTCTCCGGTTTATATTTTGTTTATGTTGGTCATCTTGTATTTTTAAGATACTTAGAAAAAAACTTTGAAGAACTTGGTAAGAAACAACAAAGTTTAAAGAATATTTTCAAACTAGAAAATTAAAACTAGTAGAGATAATAGAATAAGAAACAACTTAGAAACAATATAAAAAAAAGTTCTCAAAGAAAGAAAATCGAGCCCAATGAATGTACAGTGTCCCCTTAAGGAAATTATCTCCCTCAAGTACCCGAGGTTAATGCAATATATCCTCCCAGGATAGAACGATCTTACTCACCGGTGTATCAGTACCTAAAACCACAGTGTTAGTGAACCACTCAACGGCAGTAAAGTACATTTAGAATACTAGATTTAGTAGTAGTAGAAGAAGTCCTGAATTTTTATTTTTTTTTAAAAAAATGAGAGGAAATCCCTTAATTTATAGAAAACAAAGGGTAGTGTGAACAAGTCCTTATTGTGACTTACTGGAAAGGTCACAAACCTTTGGAAAAATCACAATCTTTCGGAAAGGTAACAACCTTTCATAAAAGTCCCAACTTTTCATAAAAGTCATAACTTTTCATAAAAGTCACAATTCTTCATAAAAGTCGCAACTTTTCATAAAAGTCACAACTTTTCATAAAAGTCACAATTCTTCATAAAAGTCGCAACTTTTCATAAAAGTCACAACTCTTCATAAAAGTCGCAACTCTTCATTGTCCATTCACACCTTTTAAAACCCAACAATTCCCTGCATGCATGGGGAATGACTCCAAGACAAAGAAATGGACAAGTATGTGTACTTTACAAGCAAGAATTAATTGCAACTGGATAAGTAGGTTTCCCCTTGGACTTTATGTAGTGAACATATGTCGGATATACTCGATAAATCGGTAGATGCGATATCTTTGAACCGTCGAGCTTTGGTGTATACCTAGACAACCATATGTAACACAATTAACCCTTTACCATTTATGATTCTTACGGTTGTGTTTGTTTCAGCCATGAACACCTCCTGGTTTGATGAGTGTATAGAAAATAGGCTTTTGACAATAATTCTCTTTGAAGCGTCTTACACTTCACACTTACATAGGTGATTTCTAATCATGTCATCGCATAGATACACTATTTGGTCAAGTCTGCCAAACTTAGCAAATCATTAAAAACTTTAAGCTTTATTAACTCATTAACAAGCCTTAATATTTTAACCTCGTTCCTGAACATTGTCTTCATCATGAGAATGGATTGAGTTGATTGACAATGTTGAACCGTCAGTCACAACTTTGTTTTTCTCCTTGAATCTAGCTCTTGGGATCTCCAGTCTGCTAGATAGAGTTACCACCATGATGACTTGTCTTAAGCCGTAAACCCATTCCCTTAGATGATCTTTCAACTTTCTCTCTAGTTAGGCCTTTTTGTAAGTGGATCCCACACATTATCCTTTGACTTTACATAGTCAATTGTGATAATTCCACTAGAGAGTAGTTGTTTTCTAACGGTATTATGTTTATCTCTTATATGATGAGACTTTCCGTTATACATCAAGCTCCATGCCCTACCTATTGCATCTTGACTATTAACGTGTATGCATACCAATGCCAAAGGTTTGGACCGAAAAAAGAATATCTATCAAGAAATTGCGGAGTCTTTCAACTTATTCATCGGCGTTATCTAGAGCACCTAGCTCAGAGATCATTGTAGAGCTAGCGATATATGTCATTTTAGAAGATTTCCAAGAGACTGCTCCTCCACAAAGAGTAAATACATATCCACTCGTGGATTTTACCTCATTTGATCCTGGTGATCCAATTTGCATCACTATATCCTTTCAATACTGTTGAATATTGTTATAATGCAAGACATAGTTTTGAGTATGTTTTAAATACCCAAAACTCTTTTCATTGCCATCCTATGAGTTTGACTGGGATTACTCGTGAACCAACTCAGTTTACTAATAGCTCATACTATATCTGATCGTGTACACTTCTTGATATACATCATACTTCCCAATAATCTAGCACAATCCAATTGTGAGTCACTTTCACCTTCACTCATTTGAAATGCAAAGCTCACATTTATTGGAGTTTTGACAATATTGAAATCCAGTTATTTGAACTAGTCAAGTACCTTTTCGATGCAATGAGTCCGTGACAATGCTAAACATTATGGAGTTCTAATGATTGTTATACCTAAGATCGCATAAGCAACTCCAAGATCTTTCATATCAAACTTGCTTTCTAGCATGCATTTAGAAGAATTTATGTCATTAGTGTATCTACTGATGATCAACATGTCATTAAATACAAACAAACAATGGCCGTGTGATTTTAATGTAAACACATTTATCACTTCCATCATTCTTAAATCTATTTGCCAACAAGGTTTGGTCAAATTTCTTATGTCATTGCTTGGGTGCTTGTTTTAGTCCATAAAGTGACTTAAAAAGTTCACACACTTTCTTTTCTTTACCAGGAACAACAAAACCCTCGGTTTGTTCCCTGTAAATTTCCTCCTCCGATTCTCTATTTAAGAAAGTTGTTTTCACATTCATTTGATGAATTTGGAGGTCATATAATGCAACTAATAATATTAATATCCGAATAGATGCAATTCTAGTTAGTGACGAGTATATATCGACAAGATCAAGACCATGTTTTTGTCTAAAGCCTTTGACAAAAAGTCTTGCTTTATATTTGTCAACAGTTCCATCGACTTTGATTTTCCTTCTGAAGATTCCCTTTGAACCCAAAGGTTTATTTTCTGGAAGAAGATCAATTAACTTCCAATATGGTTGCTCAAGATTGCTTCAATCTCATTATTGACACCATCTTTCCATAAGGATGAGTCTACAGAAGACACAAGAAATGTTACAAAATCATATTCGAAGGAAGTAGATGTCCTTTGACATTTACTATGCGTATGAATCTCTTTATTAAGTACATTTTCTTTTAATCTTTCCAAGCTCTTTTAGACCCTCCACTAGACTACTCAAGTCTAATTTTACAGTCCACAATCATAGGTGTTATTTTAATCCTTTTAGGACTAGGAACTTGAACTTTGGCTAGACACCCCCACACTTTGAACTATTTCAAGTTGGACTTCGTTCCTTTCCATTTCTCATATGGAATAGATTGTGTACTAACCAAACAAAATTGTTTTCTTTCTGAAAAGACAAAATTTTTTGTTGTTCCCTTTTGCAGTAAGGATAGTTCTTCCACACTAGTTTTGTGGTAAACCTGAACTTATAAGTAATGCAACCATCATTTCCTTCAAAGTTCGGTTTATTTTTTTCATTCTGCAATTCCATTAGATTGAGGTGAATATGGCAGTAGTTTGATGGATAAATCCACTTTCGGAACATATTTATGCAAAAGGAGATTTATATTCTCTATCCCTATCATTTCTTATCTTTTTCATAATTGATTTCAACTTCAATTTTATATTGCCTAGACGTTTCTATTGCTTCATTCTTACAATTCAGCAAATAGACATAACCGTATCAAATGCAATTATCAATAAAAGTTATGACATACTTTTTCCCACCACGAGATGGTGTTGACCTCATATAAAAAATATTAGTGTAAATCAACTCTAAAGGATTAGAATTCCTTTCAATAGATTTATAAGAATGCTTAGCATACTTAGATTCAACACAAATTTGACATTTTTATTTATTGCACTCAAAGTTAGACACTTCTAAGTTGATCAGTTTTCCTTACAAGGTTTTGTAATTGACATGCCCAAGTGTTCATGTCACAAACAGTTTGACTCAAGCAAGTAAGAACAAATAAAAATATTGAGTTTGAAAAGCTCTTCGTGAGGTGGCTTTTTCTCACAAGTATTTTGTTCCTACTTATTACAATTTTGTGTGAAACAAACATTGTTTAGAGTCATTACCTTGTCAAATGTCCTTTCAGAAGGATCTTTCCATAACTTTCAATTTGATTGTTATAGAACCACCCATGAACAAAGTTTCATCGGGTCCAATAAAGGCAATATAGTCCAAATGCTTCTTTTACAAAGCATGACAAATGTCTATTCACCAATATTCATGTCTGTACAAATAGTTATATTTAATAGACATAACTTTTCATGAAAAATCACAACATATTAAGTGACACTTTTTCATAAAAGAACTCAATCATTTTGAACACGTATACATATAATTTGGTAGTTTCATACTAGTCATATCATATACTAGTAAAAGAGAAACTTAACGACCACAACATCAAATATACTCCAAGAATTTTGTGGGTCTAACATAATACAAAAGTATCATCGAATTTCATATCTTGTGCTCCAAATTTAAATTAGACACTAAGTCTAATTTTATCTTTTTCATAAGCATAGAACCCCCCACATTTTAACTATGATCTCAAAAATATTTTTCAAGTATTTGAAAATAGTTTTTCCACATATTTTTTTCTCATGCTATCAAAGTGTCATTGGCAACATGAAACCTCTTTTGAAAGTATTATTCTACAAAAGAATTATAGTACTTCAATTCTCTTTGACAATCTTTACACAAAGTCAAAGTTCATTCCATAAAGGCACAAAATCAAAAACTCTAAGTCACTGGTATTTTTCGTCTATCACAAATAGACATACCACTTAGTATTTAGAATACTAACAATAAAGACAAAAAGTTTTGTACAATTTGTTTCTATACAACATTGATTTATTATGTGAAGTTTTCATATTCTTCAAACCAATTGGATAGTCTAATTTATCAAGAGTAGAAAACTACAAAAGTTTTTAGTCTACAAATATCAGACACAATCAAATTTCACATGGAGTACAAAACTACAAAAGTTTATTTTAGTCTCCAAACATATTCTTAGATTATCACATAGATATGTTTTTCTTTTCAAATAGCCTTCCAACAATAACATATTGACATACTATTTTATCAAACAAAAATGTGCATGTCTCATTCTGCAAACTAAAGAATTTTAAAGGCAACACTTTTTGCCAAGGAAAATTCATTCAAAAATCATATGGTTTGCATATATTTTTCCAAAGACATACGTGATAAATATCAAAACTATTAACTTTTAGAAACTATTTTCCTCCTTAGATAAATAATAAGAAGGTTACCTGGTGTAATCTTTTACCGAAATACCACCAATTCTTCTAGTACATTCTCACTTCGACCTTGCTAAACAAAGCACTGAATTCTGGAGAACTAATGCATTAATCTTCTACTTCCATGATTTGTTTCTCTCAATCAGTATTTTACAAGAAATACCAATAGTATAGTAATTTCTTTAAGATTGTTGTTCATCTTGTATTCATAAGATACTAAGATCAAAACATTGAAGAACTTGGTAAGAAACAACAAAGTTTAAAGAGTATTTTTAAACTAGAAAAATTAAATTAGTAGTGAAAATAGAATCAGAAACAGATTAGAAACAATATAAAAATATTTTTCTCAAAGAAAGAAAATTGAGCCCACTGAATGCACATTGTCCCCTTAAGGAAATTATTCCCCTCAAGTACCCGAGGTTAATGGAATATATCCTCCTAGGATAGATCGATCTTAGTCACTGGTGTATCAGTACTACTCAATGGCAGTAAAGTACACTTAGAATACTAGATTTAGTAGTAGAAGAAGAAGTTCAGAAAATTATTATTTTTTTAAATGAAAGGAAATCCCTCAATTTATAGAAAATAAAGGGTAGTGTGAAAAGGTTCTTATTGTGCCTTATCAGAAAGGTCACAACCTTTCATAAAAGTCACAACTTTTCATAAAAGTCAACTCTTCATAAAAGTCGCATTTTTTCATAAAAGTCACAACTCTTAATAAAAGTCGCAACTCTTCATTTTCCATTCACACCTTTTAAAACCCAACAGATTACCCTTAGAATCTTGAACATATGTGTCATTTTCTGGCTAATAGACATTGACGAAGGCATGGAAGAATATATCTCAGAGAATCGACATCACTATTGAATATTGACGTCCTCACAACTTCTGATTCTTCTTCAGGCCAGGATTCTCCTATTTATGGAGAAGGAACTGTGTGCAATTTAGTTTCCCAAATGTCAAAGAGACAATGTATCCTCATCAACGTGGAGGATTTAAGTTCATTTGGAAAAGAATTACTAGAGATATAACTATTTAGAGGCTCAAAGATCCCCTATAAGTTGGTAAGGGAGGATGCATAATCTCATACCACCTGGCACCACAAAAACCCGATGCCGCCATAGTATTTCTTTAGTCATTTCTGAAGATGCTTCCAAAGTGTCTGATTGTAATCATAGATCCATCCAGTTTGCCTCTTAATTTGGAAGCCGAGTTCCAGAAATTAGAGGTGGGCATTCCATTATACATAGAAGAATGATGTCCACCTCACATTTCTTAAACTCATCTTCCGGAGTAAAAGGCAAATTGGAACATGCTATGATTACAAGATGACACAATGGGAACAACTTCAGAAATTACTAAAGAAACACTATAGTGAGTCAAGTTTTTCTGATGCCAGGTCTGAGTGAGATAATGCATCCTCTCTTACTCTCAAAAAGGGATCTCTAAGCTTCTCAAGATTTATATCTCCAGCAATATGGTTCCACGTGAACTCAAATTCTCCACGTTGATTAGCATACATTGTTGCTTTGGAACTTTTGGGAAATAAATCCCACACGGTTTCTTCTCCATACATAGGAGAATCCTGAGCTGCAGAATAAGAAGAAACTATGAAGCTATCAATATCCAATAGTGATGGCGACTCTCCAAAATATTTTCTTTTGTACATCCCTCATGTTCTCTGAGACTGCAGATGACGCGTAGGCTCAACAATTAATTTAAGTGTGAACTAGAAAAAAATGGAGAGTAAAATTTACAAAATATTTGGAAAGAAAACTGCTTGATAGGACAAAACTCATATACTTACAAAAGGAGAGAAGATGTACTTGCTCTCCAAATGGACATATGAACAAACTTAACAGATGAGTCCAATTTGTTCATCTAGAACACGATGGTGGTTCCCCAGCTGACAGTCACTTAGTTGTCCACTCTGCATCGACGAAACTGATTTATTCGTAAAGACAATATGTCATTCCAAGACACACATGTCCATTTCAACAAAAAGATCTTCAATTTTCTTTTCCCATTCATCTTTCTTTAGGGGAAGAAGTTCCTTGTCTTCTAATCAAAATATTAAAGGAAGTGTTTCGTTGACAGAAATATTTTCCTTCTCTTCGGGAGAAGTGAGTTTATTATGATCATCAATATTTCTATTGAATCAAGAATAAACTTCATAAACTCAAACTGTTCAAGAATCTTCGCCTAATTATTTCAAAGTTCAAAAGTTCAAGATTTAAATTTTGGCTAAGAATATGAGGTTGTATTAGGAAGATCTTTGGATATGTCTATTTTCCTACACATGCTTAAGGTAGAAGAAACAACCACATCTGTTGAATTCAACATACGATCATTCTTCGCAATGATAACAACATCTGGATCACTCTTCTCTTCCTCCTCCTCCTCCTCCGCAATGATAACAACATTAGGATCACTCTCCTTATGAAGGATAGCAATATTAGGTTCAATCTACTCCTCCAACAAATCATCATCATGAGATATTTCCTCTATGAAAGGCTTATTATTGATGCGCTCGCAAGTTGTTGGACTCGACTTCCTCCTCCCATTATTTTCCACATTTCTCTCGTCACCTCCAGGAGGCTCAATTTTTTTTCTTTTCCTTCCATAACTAACATTCGTAGAATTACCACTTTGACTCAACTTGTTCCTTTTTTCAACTATCTTTACCATATACTTTAATGATTGTTGTCTTGTCCTCCTCTTTGTAATGGAGTTATCCCGTGAATCTATGTACCGCTCGTGAGTCAAAATACAAAATTTTCATTATCAATTAAAATGCACAAACATAAATGTATCATAAAGACATTCTTCACAATATAAACAAGACTGAACTCTATTTACAAATACTAACATGAATATAGAAAACTTTTTTTTGACAGAAAATCAAGAATCAAAAACGTTGAATTCACGAAACTCTAAAAATAGAGTAATAGAGACTGATGAGTTCGAAAAATTCAACATAGATTAAATTATATATAGAATGAGATATAGAAACAATACAAAAGAAATGTAAATTTAGATGAGCCTTTTTTATGTGAGAGAAAAACTAGAAAAGAGAGGAAAAATAAAAAAGAACTTGTGTAAAGTGTGTGCCACAAGAGATATAGCAGAAGAGATTAACAAAAGTCTTCAAGGAAAACAATACATTATCCAACATATAATGAGGGAAGATAAAAAATTAGCTGACTCCGTAGCAAACATGGCTATTGACAAAGGAAACTACACATTTTCAAATTTCAACAGCATGGATACTACAGGGAGAAGGATTCTAAACTATGATAAATTAAATTGCTCATATTTGAGAGTATCGCCGACTAGGATATAATGGGAATTCGAAGGCGACAACACAAGTTTTCACATATAAATCATTTACACAACACGAGGATAACAAAATGCAAAGAGCTATCTAGCCTAGGCTACTTTAGCCAACAAAAAAGAATACAACAAAAGTGAGGATCTGGATCATATGAGAGTGCTTAAACCTGGAAAGAACCTTCACTACTAGTTTGAGGAGGTGGATTAGAGCTACCCATGCACTCCGAACAAGCACCATATGTAGAAATAGGAGTAGTAGAATCAGACGGGAGAAAAAGAAGAGAATAAAGGTGAGCATGAACCTAGATATGAGGTATTCATCAAGAAGATAAGATCCAAAAGAAACACACAAGAGGAAAAACCTACCATACTAGAGAAAAGAACTGCAAGATGAAGATAGGCAATTCAAATGAGAAGAAAAACCATAAAGAAATGAATAGGATGAACTACAGTTACTCTTGTTAGCTGAGAAAATGAAGACATGAACACATGACCTTGAATGGGGATGATCCATAGCTTGAGGAGGTGGAGCATCTTGTTGATCCAAAGTGGGAACATTTTTCAGGTTTGGGGTGGAGTGAGGCTCAAAGAGAGGCAGATTAGGAACTGGGAACCCTAGCATTAAGGAGATGTTATTGGGAGTTTGTCTCGGGCTATCTGAATGGGCTACTCTTTTATTTTCTTTGTTTGTTAATTGATGAGTATTGTAAATTCACACTCAAAATTTAGAAATTTGATTTTCAAAATATGGATGTAACATAAATTGGATCGGAAATAATAATATGTGTACATTCTCTTATTATAAAATAATAGACATGCATGGGTAATTTCGGAAAAAGTAAAAATAATGATCTTCTTTCGCTTTAATTTAGTTAGTTTATAAACTTTTCTAACTTGTTGGACCTACTTAATTAGCTATGCCCTTTAATTTTGATTCATATACTTTAGTTATATCTTTATTAGTTTGAATGTCGATGTTCTTTGTGTAGATTTTTTAATTACTTTGAATAAGAAAATTAACGGTCGATGAAGAAAAATACTTCAATTATGGACATTCCAATGGGTCCCTTATATTTGGTTTTCAGGAAAAAAGAATGAGATGACTAGATACCGTTGATCAAAATAGTTAAAAAGTTTGTTAACAACCTAGAGAAAGTACATTAACAATGAAATTACTTCGGAAAAAAGAAGCTCTACTCAACTTAGTGACAAGGGGTGTTCGAATTTTCTTAGAACCTATTATAAAGGTGAATGAGTTAATATAGCGAGTGGTAGTCCATTAATCGATTTTATTTGGCAACGTCTTCATAGTCAAGTTTGGCGTATCGGATTTTCCTAATACAATTTATATCTTCGATATGATTTGTGAATTATTCCATAAAAACGATTTTATGCAGTTCACATCCAAATAATAGTGGGGCGGGTTACGAATAATGTGAAACTCTATTGTGACCAAAACACAATTATTCAAAACTTAATTACAAAGGATAATATTATGTGTTTCGTATTTGAGTTAGTGATAAATTTTGATTTTACTACTTGTGATATATAACTCGGTATATTTGATCGTTTACTAATCAAAATGTACTTTTATAGGACACATTTCATATTTGGACTACTTTTAGATGTATTATCATGAAATATTGAAATGATAATACAAGTTTAACATAACACATGAATTATTAAACAATGAAACGGTTAATATTTTTGAAAAATTATGAATATTCACAGAGGCTAAAAATATTAACAAATCTATAATAAATAGGTAAAAATAGAGTAACAAGGACAGACTAACAAAACATACACTAATATAGAAAGGAAAAAGAAGAATTATGACAAAAAGGGACGAAAATGATGTGAAGTGTGAACCCTTAAATATCTTAATTTTGATAGTATCAAACTAAAAATCTTCATAGATTAAAGTGGATAAATATTTTGTGCATTTTATGATCCTTGTTTATCTTAAAAGTATTAAGGATGATGTGAAGTGTGAAGCTTAAATCTTTTAAATTTTTTGTAAAACTAGTATTGGTATGAATTTATTGAACAAGGCAAAATCTAACGAAACGTTATTTTTTTAATGGCAGTTTATACTTGTATCTTTTTAGGATTCATCTTTAGACTCAATACCTAATAACCCATTGTGTAAAATTCATTTGACTATTTCAAATGGATCTTTGATAAAATAAAGTATACATGTAATTAGAGCAAAATGATGGTGCAATCTAATAATAGAATTCTACAAGTTGGATGATTTTTTGAGGAATTGACTAGAAATAATGTGCATTTATCTTTAGTGTTGATCATTGACTTATTAGAATATTATTTTATATTAAATATATGCATTTAGTTCTAGATTTTTATTTTAGTTCATTTTTTTTAATATTATCTCATTTAAAATACGAAACACCTATAAAATAGATCAACTTTGTGGATTGGCTAATAACTAAATTTTACATCATTATAATTCATCAAGAAACTAGTAAGAAAGCAGAGAAACATGTTATGGGTAAACAAATCTACATAATGTCAACGAGCCGTCTTCTCAAAATTGAAATGAGGAACATATATTCTAAGTGCGCACAAGCTAGGATCTTTATGTTTGTTTGGTTGTTCAATGGTAAGTGTCGTTTTGTGACCTCCAAGGGTTGTGATGGAGCAGTAAGTCCTTTTTTTCATTTTTACCAGATATCTTTAGTCAAGCTCAAATATGGGTACCAAACACTGGATGAATTTTTTTTAAAAAAGATGTATTTTGTTGGGAACCTGAATTCTTTTTAAACAAAATGTATAAAAATATATTTACAATTGAATACAATTTTCAAAATTCTACCAGATTTGATAAAATCATCTAATAGAGCCTTGTGAGATAAAAATGAGAAAAGAGAGCGAAAAGAAAAACTTATGTAAATTGTATGCCACAAGGGACATAGTAGAAGAGATTAAATAATGCCTTCAAGAAAAAACAATACATTATCCAACATATACTGAGAGAAGTAAACAAATTAGCAGACTGCGTAGAAAACATGGCAATGACAAAGGAAACTACACATTTTCGGATTTCTGCCCAGATAGTACAGGGAGAAGGAATATAAATAGTGATAAATTAAATTTCTCATATTTGAGAGTATCAACGACTAGAATATAATAGGAATGAGGAGGCCACAACACAACTTTTCACATATACATCTTTAACAAAACATCACAAGGTTAACAAAATGCAAAGAGATATCTAACTTGGGCTACTTCAACCAACAAAAAGGACTCAACAAAAGGGAGGATCTGGGATCATATGGGAGCGCTTAAACCTAGAAGAAACCTTCATCAATACTCTGAGAAGGTGGAGTGGAGCTACCCATGCGCTCCAATCAATCGCCATCAGCAGAAACATAAGTAGGGGAATCAGATGGGAGAAATAAAGAGCAAGAGAATAAAGGTGAGCATGAACATGGAAATGAGGTATCCTTCAGAATAAAAGATAAAAAATGCAACGAACAAGAGGAAAAGCCTACCATAACTTAAGAAAAAACTGCAAGATGTAGAGAGGCAGTTTAAACGAGAAGCAAAAACATAAAGAAGCCAATAAGATGAACTATACTTACCTTCATTAGCTGAGGAAAGGAACACACAAACATATGACCTTGATTATTTAATCCATAGCTTGAGGAGGTGGGATGACCTCATAGACTCGAACATGGAAGTTGTCAAAATTACTGAGTTCCATGAAGACAGTCCACGTTCCTTGGATCATTCTACTATCAATCAAATTGACTCATGGATGAGAACCTGAAAGATGGCAACATGTCTGCATTCCATAGAGAAATTCCATGAGTCATGGAAGGTCGTCATGGACTTGATCAATAAGAGTATTTTTTGAGGGTATTTATGTCTTTTTCTTATTTTCCTAAGTCTAAATTGTGATGTTTTAACATATATTAGGGGAGGAAATTACGGTAGTTCTCTAATTTTCTCTATAATCTACTCTCCAAACTTATAGCATACCTCCAATAGAGTAAATTCTAGGGTTTCAAGCTCCTCTCCTGAAATTCTTGTTCTTCCATGTATGTAAAAATATCATAGTGAGGAATTTAGTTCGTCCTCACGTCATTTTTATACAGTTTCAGTTAGTATGATCAAAACCAAGGTTTTGCTACTATGCCTGCTATTTTAATTTTCTCTATTTGGCATTGCACATTATTGAGTCTACTATTGAAATCATAGTTATTTCATGTGTGTCGCTAGAATTCCAGGTATAGTTTAGGAGGTACTATTGTCTTATCTCCAAAATATACTAAAAATGTCTATGAAGTTTGCACTCTTTAATTTTGAATTTATGTTAAATGATAAGAGAAAAACAATGTAAAGCCCATTAGATTTTAAATTTTAATCATATTTCCAATTGTGTGACTAAAGTTTCATCAATCAGGAATTAATGTCACATGATGTATGTTACGATATGATATTAGATGGTTAGTATCATTTACAAGTGTACTTAAAGGACAAAAAAGGAACAAAACATCAAGTGAAGGTTGAAATAATAAAGAATCTATCAGTAATGCTCATCATTATCCCATGTCTTCACTGTGAGAAGCTATGAAAAGGCCTAGGAAAATTATAATGCACGTAAAAAGTTGTGCAAGAATCGCATAAATTTCTACATTACCAATCCAAAATGGCTCAGGATTTGAGCCTACTGTGATAAGACAAAAGTCTAGGCAGGAGAGAAGGGTAAGAGCAATGTCAAACCAGCTAGATTTTAATTTTTTTTTGACATGTTCAATTGTGTAATTAAAGTGTCATCAATGAGGAATTAATGTTACATTATATAAGTTGTGACATGATAATAGGCATTTAGTATTATTAGAAGTGTACTAAAATGAAAATATGAATAAAGCATGAAGTGAAGGTTAAAAATTTTAAAAAATCTACAGGGATTGCTCATGATGATCCCGTCTCTTCATCGTGAGAACGTATTAAAAGGCCTAGGAAAATTGTAAAACACCTAAAAACTCGTACAAGAATTGCATATAAATAATCCAACAATACCAAGCTAAAATGTCTCATGATTTGAGTCTATTGTGAGAAGGCCAAAGTCTAGACACGAGAGAATGACATGAAAAAATATAAAATATATTATGAACAATCATGAAAAACTTACATAGGAAGGTCTAAGGGCCTCACAATGAGAAAGAAGCCCATCATAAGAAGACCAACTTGGTTAGGCCTATATTTGGGCTCGTGGCGAGATAGAATCACAAGGGTTTCCGAACTATAAATAAGAGAGAGCCTACTCGAATTGCTAACATCTTCCACAGTATAAACCACTGTCTCTTAGGTCCCCCGGCTAATATACCATAGAGGACAATGATAAATAATAAATTACTCCCCTACCAGAACATTTTTTTCTATTGATGTAATAGAGATAGGAAGATTTGGATCAAGAAGGCAATAATTAGTCCTACTAATTGAGGTACGTTATTTATGATAACTAAAGTATTTACAATTTATTTTTTCTAGTCATAACCCTAGATTTTCCCTAAATTTTGAGTGGATATACACCTCGCTAAAAAATGGTGCATATATATCCCGTTGTCTAACCAATGGTTCTTATTTACCATGTTCATTAGCTAATCTAGTTTACAAAATTAAAAGAAAAATCCTAAAATTATTTTTTAAAATTTCAAAAATGTTAAGTGATATAAATAATTTACCTTACCCATTTTTCTACCACTCATGACCTAACCCAAATGAAAAATAAAACAATCATGTATTTTTGTGAACACAAGATATTAAATAAGAAACTCATTTATTTTTCTCAAAAATAGTTTACATGTAGCACGTTTTCCTTCCTTAGAAACACAACCTACATTATAATTCATGTGTCAATTTTGGATTTACCAATGTAATGACACAATCAGATATTTTATATTATAACATAAAAATAATTATTAAAAATTTAGTTGGGTACTTGAATAAGCTTTAGTGTCTATATAAATAACTAAACATTACATTATTGTTTCAATTTATTTGCCTTACTTACATATTTCACAAGTACCAAAATCAAAATTTATCAATAAAGTCAATACCATACGTGCTATTATCCTTTGTAATTAAGTTTTGAATTATGTCATTTTGATCATAGTAGTGTTTCACACTGTTCTTTTAGTACTACTTCCACTTTCTCAAAATACTTGTCGCCCTTACTAAAATTATTTGTCCTCTAAAAGAAATTAAATTATTTTCTGATCGATTTTTTAGTGTGCTAATGGTTGTGCAATTTGACTCAGGTGTATATTTATGGACTCAAGGGATGCCTCTATTTTTAGAAGCTTGTGTCCACAATGTAATCGTCCTGAGTCTAGCAAAGGAGAATTCACAACTAGTGATGGTGGGTGTGTAACGTGGGTGGACAATGAGACTCAGACAGAATGACCTATCTTTGTGGATCTCCAATTGGGGAGTCCTCCAATTGCTGTTGAGGGTGAAAAGCACAACAATGCCCTGATTCTTCTAAGTGATGACGAGTAGTCTGAGAGGACTGTCAAGTTGAAGGGAAGAATATTATTAAAAATGTTGATTATCCTACGAATGTGCATATTGGAGATTATGTTAATAGTTGAAGGAAAAGAAGGATGGTGGATCCTTTTGGAGGTGAAACGGGGAAGAAGTTCAGACCAGGAACTTGTAGGTTTTTGTTACAGAATCACTTCCTTTTTTATTCATGTTTGAAGACGAGTAACCTCTACCTCCGGAGAAAGAAGAATGGGAAAAGCAAATTGGCAATCTTTGTGTTAATATGGACATGCATATCTTGGAAGTACAAATTGGCTTAACAAATTCTCTTGTTTTGCCGATGCAAAGTGAAAAAGTAACTGAATGGCAGATAGGGAACCACCAACTTGATTTGGATGAACAAATTGGATTCATGTGTTCAGTTTGTTCACATGTGATAATAGAGGTCAAGTCCATCTTCCCTAATTTTGTAGGTATATGAATTTTGTAAACTCAAGCACTCTTTGATTTATTTTTTTCTGCTGCACACATGTTCTACTAAATCTAAATTTATTGCAGTTTTTCTATAGCTTTCCCATGCAAAATTAAACGGACAAGCTCTCCGGTTTATATTTTGTTTACCCTTAGAATCTTTAACATATGTGTCATTTGCTAGCTAACAGACCTTGACGAAGGCATGGAAGAATATATCTAAGAGAAAGACATCACTCTTGAATAATTATGTCCTCACAACTTTTGATCCTTTTCAGGCCTGGATTCTCCTATTTATGGAGAAGGAACTATGTGCGATTTACTTTCCAAAATGTCAAAGAGACAATGTATCCTCATCAACGTGGAGGATTTAAGTTCATTTGGAAAAGAATTACAAGAGATATAACTCTTTAGAGGCTCATAGATCCCCTATAAGTTGGTAAGGGAGGATGTATAGTCTCACACCACCTGGCACCGCAAAAACCCGATGCTACCATAGTATTTCTTCAGTCATTTCTGAAGATGTTTCCAAACTATCTACTTGTAATCATAGCTTCATCCAGTTTGCCTCTTAACTTGGAAGCCGAGTTCCAGAAATTGGAGGTGGACATTGCATTATACATAGAAGAATGATGTACACCTCGCATTTCTTAAACTCATCTCCCAAGTAAAAAGCAAATTGGAACGAGCTATGATTACATGCCGACACAGTGAGAACAACTTCAGATATTACTAAAGAAAAACTATGGTGAGTTAGGTTTTTCTGATGCCAGGTCGGAGTGAGATAATGCATCCTCCCTTATTCTCAAAAAGTGGATCTCTAAGCCTCTCAAGATTTATATCTCCAGCACTATGGTTCCACGTGAACTCAAATTCTCCACGTTGATTAACATACATTGCTGTTTTGGCACTTTGAGGAACTAAATCCCACACGGTTTGTTCTCCATAAATCAGAGAATCCTGAGCTGCAGAAGAATAAGAAACTATGAAGCCATCAATATCCAATAGAGATGGAGACTCTGCAAAATATTTTCTTTTGTACCCCCCTCGAGTTCTCTGAGACTGGAGATGACACGTAGGTTCAAGAATTAATTTAAGTGTGAACTAGAAAAAAATGGAGAATAGAATTTACAAAATATTTGGTAAGAGAAGTGCTTGATAGGACAAAACTCATATACTTACAAAAGGACAGAAGATGTGCTTGCTCTCCAAATGTACATATGAACAAGCTGGACAGATGAGTCCAATTTGTTCATCAAGAACACAATGGTGGTTCCCCAGCTGACAGTCACTTAGTTGTCCACTTTGCATCGATGAAACAGATTTATTCGCAAAGCCAATATGTCATTCCAAGACACACATGTGCATTTCTACAAAAATATCATCAATTTTCTTTTCCCATTCTTCTTTCTTTAGGGGAAGAAGTTCCTCGTCTTCAAATCAAATTATTAAAGGAAGTGTTTCCTTGACAGAAATTCCTTCTCTTCGGGAGAAGTGAGTTTATTATGATCATCAATTTTTTTGTATTGAATCAAGAATAAACTTCAAAAATTCAAACTATTCAAGAATCTTCTTCTAATTATTTCGAAGATCATTAATTCAAGATTCAAATTTTGGCAAAGAATATGAGGTTGTATCAGGAAGATCTTTGGATATGTCTGTTTTCCTACACATGCTTTAGGTAGAAGAAACAACCATATCTGTTGAATTCAACATAGGATCAACCTTCGCAATGATAACAACATCATGATCACTCTTCTCTTCCTCCTCCTACTCCGCAATGATAACAACATTAAGATAACTCTCCTTATCAAGGATAACAACTTTAAGATCAGTCTCCTCCTCCAACAAAACATCATCATGAGATATTTCCTCAATGAAATGCTTATTATTGATGCACTCACAAGTTGCTGGACTCACTTCCTCCTCCCATTATTTTCCACATTTCTCTCTTCACCTCCAGAAGGCTCAATATTTTTTTCTTTTCTTTCCATAACTAACATTCGTAGAATTACCACTTTGACTCAACTTGTTCCTTTTTTCAACTATCTTTACCATATACTTTATTGATTGTTGTCTAGTCCTCCTCGTTGTAATGGAGTCATCCCTTGAATCTAACAACCGCTCATTAGTCAAAATACATAATTTTCATT
The DNA here is from genome assembly GCA_036250505.1 of Solanum acaule. NCBI lineage: Eukaryota > Viridiplantae > Streptophyta > Magnoliopsida > Solanales > Solanaceae > Solanum > Solanum acaule. The sequence continues at coordinate 41,476 of JAJOOR010009927.1, forward strand.
ATCAATAAAATGCACAAACTTAGTTGTATCATAAAGATATTCTTCACACTAAAAACAAGACTGAACTCTATTTAAAAATACTAGCATAAATAGAGAAACCTCATTTTGCCAGAAAATCAAGAATCAAAAGCGTTGAATTCACGAAACCATAAAAACAGAGTAATAGAGACTGATGAGTTTGAATAAATTGAACATAGATTAAATTATATATAGAATGAGATATAGAAACAATACAAAAGAAATGTAAGTTTAGATGAGCCTTTTTTGTGTGAGAGAAAAATGGGAAAAGAGAGGGAAAATAAAAAAAAACTTCTGTAAACTGTGTACCACAAGAGATATAGTAGAAGAGATTAAACAAAGTCTTCAAGGAAAATAATACATTATCCAACATATAATGAGGGATGATAAAAAATTAGTTGACTCCATAACAAACATGGCTATTGACAAAGGACACTACACAGTTTCAAATTTCAACAACATGGATACTACAGGGAGAAGGATTCTAAACAGTGATAAATTAAATTGCCCATATTTCAGAGTATCACCGACTAGGAGATAATGGGAATTAGAGGGCCACAACACAAGTTTTTACGTATAAATCATTTACAAAATATCACGAGGATAATAAAATGCATAGAGCTATCTAGCCTAGGCTAATTCAGCCAACAAAAAAGAATACAACAAAAGTGGGGATCTGGGTCAAATGGGAGTGCTTAAACTTGGAAGGAACCTTCACCACTAGTTTGAGGAGGTGGATTAGAGCTACCCATGCACTCCGAACAAGCATCATATGTAGAAACATGAGTAGCAAAATCAGATGGGAGAAAAGGAAGAGAACAAAGGTGAACACGAACCTAGATATGAGGTATTCTTCAAGAAGACAAGATCCAAAACGAAGTGCATAAGTGGAAAAACCTACCATACCAGAGAAAACAACTGCAAGATGAAGATAGGCAGTTCAAATGAGAAGAAAAAACATAAAGAAGTCAATAGGATGAACTACACTTACTCTTGTTAGCTGAGAAGATGAAGACATGAACACGTGACCTTGAATGGAGATGATCCATAGCTTGAGGAGATGGAGCTTCTTGTTAATCCAAAGTAGGAACATTTTTCAGGTTTGGGGTAGAGTTAGTCTCAAAGAGAGAGGCAGATTAGGAACTGGGAACCCTAACATTAAGGAGATGTTATTGGGAGTCTGTCTCAAGCCATCTGAATGGGCTACTCTTTTATTTGTTTTGTTTGTTAATTGGTCTAGCCATTTGGCCCAGATGAGTATTGTAATGCTTTTGAGTGTCATTTTAATAAAAGCGCTATAGTTTTTTTAAAAAGAAGTATGCATTTTGTGACAGATTAGAATCAGCCAACTGTGCCACATAAATTCACACTCAAAGTTTAGAAATTTGAATTTCAAAATTTGGATGTAACATATATTCGATCGGAAATAATATTTTGTGTACATTCTCTTATTATAAAAGAATTGACATGCATGGGTAATTTCGGAAAAAGTAAAAAAATAATATTTTTTTCGCTTTAATTTAATTAGTTTATAACTCCTTCTAAATTGTTGGACCTACTTACTTAGTTATGCCCTTTAATTTTAGTTCATACACTTTAGTTATATCTTTATTAGTTTGAATGTCGATGTTTTTTGTGTAAATTTTTTAATTACTTTTTATAAGAAAATTAATTGTCAATGAAGAAAAATACTTCAATTATGGACATTCCAATGGGCCCCTTACATTCGGTTTTTAGGAAAAAAGAATGAGATGATTAGAGACCGTTGATCAGAATAGTTAAAGGGTTTGTTAACAACCTAGAGAAAGTACATTAAAAACGAAATTACGGAAAAAAGAGGCTCTACTCAACTTAGTGATAAGGGGTGTTCGAATTTTCTTAGAACCTGTTATAAAGGTGAATGAGTTAATATAGCGAGTGGTAGACCATGTATCGATTTTACTTGTCAACATCTTCATAGTCAAGTTCGGCGTATCGGATTATCTAATACAATTTATATTTTTGATATGATTTGTGAGTCGTTCCATAAAAATGATTGTATGCAGTTCATACCCAAAGAATAGTGGGGTTTGTGACGAATAATGTGAAACTCTAAAGTGACCAAAACACAATTATTCAAAACTTAATTACAAAGGATAATATTATGTTTTTCGTATTTGAGTTAGTGATAAATTTTGATTTTACTACTTGTGATATATAACTTGGTATATTTGATCGTTTACTAATCAAAATGTACTTTTATAGGAAACATTTCATATTTGGACTACTTTTAGATGTATTATCATGAAATATTGAAATGATAATACAAGTTTAACATAACACACGAATTATTAAACAATGAAACGGTTAATATTTTTGAAAAATTATGAATATTCACAAGAGGCTAAAAATATTAACAAACCTATTATAAATAGGTAAAAATAGAGTAACAAGGATGGACTAAAAAACATACACTAATATAGAAATAAAAAACAAAGGAAAGATGACAAAAAAGGACGAGGATGATGTGAAGTGTGAACCCTTAAATCTCTTAATTCTGATAGTATCAAAATAAAAATCTTCAAAGATTAAAGTGGATAAATATTTTGTGCATTTTATGATATCATAATCCTTGTTTAGCTTAAAAGGATTGAGGATGTTATGAAGTGCGAACCTTAAATCTTTTAAATTTATTTTAAAACTAGTATTGGTATGAATTTATTGAACAAGGCAAAATCTAACGAAACGTTATTTTTTTAGCGGGAGTTTATACATGTATCTAAATTTTTAGGATTCATCTTTAGACTCAATACCTAATAACCTATTGTGTAAAATTCATTTGGCTATTTCAAATGGATCTTTGATAAAATAAATTATATATGTAATTAGAGCAAAATGATGGTGCAATCTAATAATAGAATTCTACAAGTAGGATGATTTTTTCAGGAATTGACTTGAAATAATGTGGATTTATCTTTATTGTTGATCATTGACTTATTAGAATATTATTTTTATATTAAATATATGCATTTAGTACTAGATTTTTATTTTAGTCCCTTTTTAAAAAAAGTATAATCGCATTTAAAATACGAAACACCAATAAGATAGATCAACTTTGTGAATTGGCTAATAACTAAATTTTACATCATTATAATTCATCAAGAAACTTGTAAGAAAACTAAGAAACATGTTATGGGTAAACAAAGCTACATAATGTCAACGAACCGTCTTCTCAAAATTGAAATGAGGAACATCTATTCTATGTGGGCACAATCTAGGATCTTTATGTTTGGTTGGTGTTCAATGGTAAGTGTCGTTTTGTGACCATCAAGGGTTGTGATGGAGTAGTAAGTCCTTTTATTTTTATTTTTACCTGAGGTGTTTAGTCAAGCTCCAATATGGGTACCAAACACTAGATGAAATTTTTTTAAAAAGTGTATTTTGTTGGGAACCTGAACACTTTTTAAACAAAATGTATAAAAATATATTTACAATTGAATAGAATTTTCAAAATTCTACCAGATTTGATAAAATCATCTTAGTAGAACCTTGTGAGATAAAAATGATAAAAGAGAGCAAAAACAAAAACTTATGTATATTGTGTGCCACAAGGGACATAGTAGAAGAGATTAATTAAAGTCTTCAAGAAACGACAATACATTATCCAACATATAACGAGAGAAGTAAACAAATTAACAGACTGCGTAGAAAACATGGCAATTGACAAAGGAAACTACACTTTTTTGGATTTCAACAGCCCAATGTCACGACCCAAGCCTACACCCTGGACGCGACACGGCATACAAGTCTACGAAAATCCTCATACAAGCCAATCACAAATCTACTCTTCTCATTATTGAAGAACTGTGTGGGTGATCCTGCATCCTTAGTGCCATTAGATAGTGTGGCTGTGAAAGATAGTCTTTCTTATGAAGATGCACTACTTGAGATTCTTGATCATCAGGTTAGAAGGTTGAGGAACAAAGAAGTCGCTTCATTCAAGGTTTTGTGGAGGAGTCAGTCCGTAGAGGGAGCTACTTGGGAAGCAGAAGCAGCCATGAAGTCCAAGTATCCTCACCTCTTTCCTTCCGATTCCACTCCAGCTTGAGGTAATAGTTCCTCTTCAGTTTTTCAGTCAATCATGTGTAGAATCAGTCTTAGTATCATGTTCCTTCAGTCTGTACTTGCATTTTCAGCGTATTTGGATGTTTTTGGAACTTAGTTCAGTCAGAAAGCAGTCTTCAGTGTTTAATGGTAGGGTTGCAGTTCATCCCCTCCATTACAGCTGGTTTAGTCTTCATTCGAGGATCAATGATCCCAAGGGGGAGATATTGTAACACCTCGAATCCAGACCTAGAAATTTTTTGCAGAAACTTACCTAAAAAAATGAACCACGGCAAGGTTCACAGACAGTGACAGGGACCACAGTCCGTTGACCTGCCCGTGGTGGGGAGTTAGACTCCACCAGGCCCATGAGTCAGACCACAGGACCCTTCACGAGCCGTCCGTGAAGACTTAGGCAGTAGCACCCCCTAGACTATCCACAGACCCTCAAGTATAAATGAGGACCACGGGGACCTTCATAGTCCGTAGTCCTTCACACTACCCGTGGTAGGGTCCGTAAAGTCCAGCCAGTAGGTCCTCAGACCTGAACTTCCAGACCTCAGCCCAAGTGAGGACCACGGGGACCTTCATGGTCCGTGGTCCTTCACACGGGCCGTGGTAAGAGCTCGTGGACAACACCCCAAAATCCCCAGCTCCTGGACCAAAGACCATGACCCACTTCACGGTCCGTAGTCCCTTTCACGGTCCGTGAAGGTGGCTATGGTCAGCCCCATCTGCAACTTAAGTCAGGGGTCTTTTGGTCTTTTCCTATTTTGTTGGACCCCTAAACTACATCGTTTTGACCCTAAACTACATGGTTTTGATTAGTTTTAGCCTAGAAACATAAGTAGAACTTACCTAAGTCAGATCTTTAATCAAATCTTAGAAAATCATAAGCAAAAGAGGAGAAATAGTCGAGCATCCCTAGTTCAAGAATGCATCGAGATTCCATCACAGCCCCAAAATCGAAAGATTTCTCCGTGAAATTCATCACCAGGTATGTGGGATTTCACGAGTGGATTCCTTTCGCCCATTAGGTCCCTAGATTTCAGTCAAATTCTTGATTCCGTATTATCAACTAAGCCTAGGGTTTCTACAACCTCAACAGATTATCATGAATTAGTTATTTACATGTTCCTAATCAAATTATCATGTTATTACATCGTTTCTAGCATGAATTTCAGAACCTAGCTATGTATTTCCTTAGTTCTTGAATTACACATGCTAGGTAAGATATTTAGTATTTCAGCTATACTTTCCTCACTCTTGAATGTGTCATAATTAGTATATTAATATGCATTCTCAGTTTGAATGTTAGTTTTGAGCTATCTAGTATGTTACAGAAATATATTCATAATGTGTTAATCATTTAATATATTGAAAGTAGCATAATACCGAGTTGGACTAGGGTCAGTCACCCATATAGTCCCAGAACTATGAGCTACGCAGGTTGTAAGTCCCCTCTGTGGGCATCATTTTAGTGATCATGCCAACATGCCTCTACACCTTTGGCCGGGTGTATTGGGTCCTCTCAATGGGGCGTATACATCGGACTCCACATTTAGCTCATGTGGTTTTATTATCGGTTATTAGTATCTCCCACAGTTCAGACAGACTCCATTGCATTGACTGCATTTCAGTATAATTAGTATTCAGTATCAACATGTCTACATTTGGTCATTGCATTCAGTTAGCTCAGTATTAAGTATCTTTATCATGTTCAGATTATATTCTTGCTTTATTGCTTGTTCAGTTATATGTTTATTTTAGCTTTACTCTATCTTGCATGCTCAGTACATTTCACATACCGATGCATACTCTACGCTACATCATCTCGTGATGTAGGTTCAGGTTCTCAACATCCAGATCATGCTTAGATCAGTTCCCGATCTCCAGTTCAACAACATCAATAGTGAGTCCTCATTCTTCGAGGACAATAGTCATGTTATCTTTCATTATTTCAGTCTTTTAGTTTCAGTTTGCTAGATTGAGCTGGGGCATGTCCCAGCAATTCTAGTCAGTTATAGGTTATTTTCAGACATAGTTAGATTAAGCTTAGTATTTGAGTTTGGTGTTTCTTTTGTATTAAAATCTCAGATTTGATATATTCATTTTAGTATATAGGTATTCCCCATCACTTTCATTTTCATGATTTAGCTTTCACATCAGTTAATATTATTCTTAGTATGCTCATATCATGCCAGCAGGGTTAGCTTGGGGTCACTTATGATCCTAGGTCTCGTGTCCGCGTCTCGGGGGTAGCTCAGGGAGTGACAACACCCGTCACAAATCTACTCATCTCATCCCTCGGATCCGCCACCATAGATGGAACATACTTGGATAGTTGGGTAAATTTAAAAGCATACTCTTGGACATTGATGCTACCTTGCCTAAGATTAATGAATTTTTCTACCTTAGCCTCCCTCATCTCATGGGGAAAGAACCTATCAATGAATGCTTTCTTAAACACCTCCCAATTAATGGGACCTGATCCTACCGGCCTATTTCTCTTCCATTAAGTAAACAAAACTTGGGCAACATACTTCAATTGATAAGCGGCTAGCTCCGTCTTTTCTACCGAAGTCACCCCCATAGAATCCACTTTCTTGTAAACCTCATCCACAAACTCTTGGGGATCCTCTCCCACCTTGGAACCAAGAAACTTGGGAGGGTTCATCCTAACAAAATCCCTCAATCTAGAAGTCGTAGAGTTCACATTAGGGTTTACATGAGTCCTAGTATCCCTATTGACTTGGGCCATCACGGCTTGAGTCAACACTTGGAGAGACGACGTTATTTCCACATTTGTTATAGCCCCTACATCAATAGGATCTTGAGGAACTTGAGGACCTTGATTCCCTTGAGGAGCTTGATTCCCTTGAGGAGCTTGATTCTCTTGAGGAGCTTGATTACCTTGAGGAACTTCTTCATTGACATTGTTCTCCTCCATTCTCTTTGGGTTAGCCCTTTGTGTATTCATATCCTGAAGACACAAATGATGAATTAGGAGATGTACTTTATAGAGTTAAAACTCTAAGGCACGACTAAAGAGTAATGAAAGAAGTGTAGTTTCCTAACATATTATATCCTATCATTCATAAATGTGGTGCACTTCACACTCATGAACAAGACTCTACTAGACGTGGCTTATGAGACATCATCCTAAAAACCATTCCAACAGCTTGTAATCTAATACCATGTTTGTCATGACCCGAGCCTACACCCCGGATGCGACACAACGTTCAAGACTCCGAAAAGTATCATACAAGCCTCATAGCATTCATAACATAAGACATAAGAAACTGACATGGAATTTTAAAACTTTTATCCATACAATCAAAGTCTTTATTTAAAAAGATCGAAAGTCTAACTTTGTCTCAAATGGCCATCTAATACAACTTTGAATCAATAATAGGGTCACAACCCTTCAACATAGTCTGAAACGTAAAATGTCATGAAAGAAACTAGAGAAGAACAACTCTCGTCCTCGAACCATGAGGACTCACCACTAGCTTTGGAGAAAAGTCAATCCAAGCCATGAACCTTAGAAATCACCTTAAGATCCGGAACCTACACTTTGTAAAAATGTAGAAGAAATATGGGTTAGAACAAAAATGTACTAAGTATGTGATATACCGTGAGTTTACGGTATTTCTAATACATTTCACTTACAAGTTGTGTGTGTCTAGGGCCTTTTTGTATTGGTTTTTATGTGTTTGTATCATATTTTGCAGGAAAGATGTTCAGGCGCGGAATTAAAGAGACAACTGAAATAAATGCAGAAAAGGGCATCTACTGAGGTGATCTACAAACAGTAGGTCCATTGTCGCTTCGTAGATGGTGGTCGTAGATCAGTAGCCAAGGCATGGAAGGCAAATCAGGGAAATCTGACCAAGTGTGGTACCACGGTGACCATTGACGGTTCGTAGATTGATCTACGGACCGTACTGTTGATCCGTAGATTGATACTGCGAGGGTTCCAGTACCTGATTTTTGAAGAGTCCAAGTATGGAGCTATGGAGAAGGACTAATGAACTATAGATCGATCTACGGTCCGTACTGCAGTTCCGTGGTTTGTTTCTGAGAAGCTGATTTTTGGAAGTTGAAATATTTTCTAAGTCTTGGCTGACGGAAGGGACTCATAGACTGTAGATCCATTGACGGTCCGTGAGTCAGTCTCGTGGAATGAAGACGCGTGCTTGTAACAAACTTTCCTTATTTTGTTTCCCTTTTAATTTAGGACTTGTTTTCTATAAATAGGGCATGTAAACCTCGTTTTTGGGAGTTAGACATTATTCTTCTATTCTAGTTCTTGACTTGGGATATTAACTTGCAACTTTAGCAATTCTAAAAATCCCATGTTCGTTTTGAAGATTTTGGTGTTGGAATTCAAGTTGAATTTCTGGGTTTATTATTCTTCTTACGTAAGTTCATAATTCTTTCATCTAAAATAATAAATTGTGTTCATATGATTATGGGTAACTAAACTCCACAACTAGGGATGTGGGAACCATGAGCGATTAACAAGTATGAATAGTAAATAAACAATTCTTGAATAGTGTTTTGCATGCATTGATAATTCTTTCGTTTAGAAGTCTTTTTAACTAGTGGACGCGTTAGAACTCGCCTTGTTGCTACTTGCCGGACCAAGGAGGTAATCAACAAGAAAAGAATTATCAACATAGATTTAGTGTGATACTATCTAATAGGCTAGTGTCTATTGGTGCGAAGTAATAACTAAGCCAAACATCGATTATGATGTCTAATATGAGGTAAATGTAAGGGTTAGTAAATTATACACACGTAGCCGGACCAAGGTGCGGGGTGAAATTCTCTAGATGCCGGACCAAGGTGTGGGGTGAAATTCTCTAGATGCCGGACCAAGGATTTAGAGATTCCTAACTTATCACTTTGCATGTAGTGCACTAGGAAAGGATTGCTATTACTAGGATTACTGCGTTATGAGCTTGTGGGGAAAACATATACCCTAGTTATTTCCCTCATCTTGATAACAACCAAAACTGACTTTTGATTACTGATTATTTATTGAATTCTTACAATTTGTTGCACAAAACCCCCCCTTTTTAATTACTTGTTTCTGGAAGTAATTTGACTAATTGAATATAATTGTTGGTTAAAGTAAAGTCTAAACCATTTTCCTCGTGGGATCGACCCCAACCTACAAGTTGGGTTCTTTACTTGAT
>JAJOOR010009928.1:0-43076 GCA_036250505.1 Solanum acaule
TCATTCAAAGACTCAACCCTAATTTCATAGAAATTATACATAACCTAGGGTAGAATCATCATACAAACATGAATTACATAACATCACATTCAGTTCATAGCCTTCAATCAATATCCAACACAAACTAGGGTTAGAATTAGGAAAACAAGGAGAAACATGGGTCTCATGGGGAATTCTTCAAGAAACCTCCAATACAACATAAATTCATCCATAATTGTTCATATAACATCAATCAAAGTCAGTTTATAACATCAATTTCACTTTAGAAAGAAGACCCACGTTTTTGGATTGAAACCTAGAAATTGGAGATTTTGAAATTCATCTTGAAGGGGCCTCTTGGGGAAAGGAATCCCAAGAGTGATAAGCAACCATACCTTATTGACGAATTAACCATGAAAATTCGAGTTGAAACCTTGGAGATTTGGTCTTCTTCTTGAAGCTCCAATCTTCTTTAATGGAGTTCTTGAGAAGAGAGAGAGAGTAGAGATAAGGAAGAACTTTAGGTTTAGATCTTTGGGGTTTTGTGTTTGAGTGATAAAAGTGAGGTAAATTGACTTAAAAATCATACACGTCCCCTAAAGTACCCTAAATACCCCTCACTTAGTTGGACTCTTTAATGAAGTAAAAAAAGATTTCTGAATTTCTGCATTTTCATCGCGGAACAAGTCTGCGACGCAGAGCTGTTCCCTGAAGATATTTTGAAATAAATTTTGAGACAGTAGAGTCCGCGACACGACCGTGTCGCGAACTGGACTTTTTCTCCTTGGGGGAGCAAGTCCGCGACGCGCCATGGTTCCCTCTATGCACAATTTGCAAGCTGCCTTGGCAGCTTGCTTAGCCAAGGTTGGGGTCCTCCTCGGGTCCCCTTACAGTGGCCCCGGGGTTTTGTATTCGAACGTATTGACCCTATAAACATATATTTACCTGTTTTAAACCTTTTTACAAGATTATACCATCATACGATACTCCCAAACCTGCCCAAAACCTTGGGACACACTAGGACACACTCTTCTCTAGTTTCTGGACATCTTTGTCGTTTCTTGACGTTTAGACTTTTACTCTTCCAAGCCAAGTCAATTGCATTAATATAGGTTTAGAAACATCATTTTAACTATTTTTAAGTCATTATTCATAATGTAAGGCTCTAACTTAAGTCATAGAATTTCCAGGGTGTTACATAGGTCTACCTTGCCCATTAGACTTATCACTAGAGAAATTCCCATCACCGATCCTAGCCCTTTTTGCCTCCCTATTCTTTCTCTTAAATTTAGACTCCTCAATTTGTTGGGCATACGCCATAAGCCTAGAGATATTCATGTTATCATGGAGCATTGTCGTACGACATTCTTCTTCAACTAAATCGTACACACCCATCACAAATCTACTTATCTCATCCCTCAGATCCGCCACCATAGATGGCACATACTTGGATAGTAGGGTAAATTTCAAAGCATACTCTTGGACACTCGTACTACCTTGCCTAAGGTTAATGAATTCCTCTACCTTAGCTTTCCTCAACTCACGGGGAAAGAACCTATCGATTAATGCTTTCTTAAACACCTCCCAATCAATAGGACCCGCTCCTACTGGCCTATTTTTCTTCCATTGAGTATACCAAACTTGAGCAACATCCTTCAATTGGTAAGCTGCTAGTTTTGCTTTTTCTACCGAAGTCAGCCCCATAGCATCAACTACCTTGTAAACCTCATCCACAAATTCTTGAGGATTCTCTACCACTTTGGAACTAAGAAACACGGGAGGATTCATTCTAACAAAATCCCTCAATCTAAAAGCCACGGTATTCATATTAGGGTTCACATGACTCTCAACATCTCTATTGGCTTGGGCCGTCATAGCTTGGGCTTGAGTTGTTACGGCTTGGGCCAACATTAGAAGAGCCGACCTAACTTCCACATCCGACATAGCCAGAGGATTAATCGGTGCTTGATTCACTTAAGGAGCTTTTTCATTGACATTTTTACCCTTCATTCTTCTTGCGTTAGCCTTTCGTGTATTCATTTCTTTAAGACACAAAAGAAAGGTTAAGAGAGGACTTTATAGAGCTAAACTCTATGGCACGACTTGAGAGTAATTAAAGAAGTGTAGTTTCCTAACATCTTATAGCCTCTCATTCATAAATGTGGCGCGTTTCACACTATGAACAAGACTCTACTAGACATGGCTTATGAGACATCATCCTAGAATCATCCCAAAATCTTGTGATCTATACCATGTTTGTCACGCCCTGAGCCTACACCCTGGACGTGACACGATGTACGAGACTCTGAAAAGCCTCATAGCATATCATAACATAAGTCATAAGAAATGATAAGGAATTTAAAAGCTTTTATCCATACAATCAAAGTCTTTTATAAAAGCAAGCGGAAGTCTACTTGTCTCATTTAGACATCTAATACAATCTTTGAATCAATAATAGGGTCACAACCTTTCAACATAATCCAAAACATAAAATGAATTAGAAAGAAGCTACTAAAGACTCATACATCCTTGAATCTTGAGGACTCACCACAAGCTAGGAGAATAGTCGATCCAGTCTTGTATCCAAAAGAAGATCACCTTAAGAACTGAAACCTACACTTTGTGAAAAATGTACAAGAAATATCGGTTAGCACAAATATTGCACTAAGTATGATAGCCATGCAAGAATCATGCCAAAAATGACATTTTAGTTGAAAACCATGCATTTAACAAGTTTGAGAATCATCATGCACTTTTAGTATAAAAACATAAGTCACAAGCATAATCATCATATAAATCATTATAACATAATAGAACCATCTCATGGGTAACCCTAAGTTATACTTGTGTAGTGTATGAATGAAATCCCATAATACCACTCATACTAAGCATCCCTTTTAGGCCACCATAGTCATGTTTACCATTTCTTTGATCCCATCTTTAGCTAATACTCGTAAACAAGGAACATTCACATTTTATAAGTCATGACAAGGAAAGCAACTCATAGCAACAATCCAAGTTAAGCATTCATCATTATATTAAGCCTTTATGTCAATATTCTCAATAGCTTCATTATAAGCACAGTCATTTCATTAGAAATTATGACATTTGAGGAACACACCATAGCCACTCTCAAAGCCTACTTGTGCAATACATGAATGAAGTCCCATACCCCCACCCACACTTTATAGAACTTCTTGACTAAACATAGTACATAACTCACATGATGGGAATAAGCCCTAATCGACATAGACCATGTGAGCAAAGCATGGAATCCGGTGTCTATCCCACACCGTAAAGGGTTAGTCTACTTGCCTAAGGTAGGACCGGTAATTTAGCTTAGGTGGATCCACTAACTAATAACCTATGTGGGTACCTAGTTATGGGATAAGGAGGTTATTACTAGAAACCCGGCCTAACATAGGGAGAGCCTCTACCTCACAATATCCACTCGGTGATAAGCATTAAATTCCTTTAGAGTGTTTAATTCTCTTTTAACATTCTTATACATGAGAGGGATGCCATTGGCCTACCGACCCAAGGTATATTATTACACACATGAAAAGGATGCCATTGGCCTACCGATTCAAGGTACATCATTAGAATAGCTCATTGAATCCTAATGAAAGGGATACCATTGGTCTACCGATTCAAGGTTCATCATTATAGTTGTTCATGTACTCATCATGAAAGGGATACCATTGGTCTACCGATTCAAGACAAAGCCTAGAATACTCCATTACTCATTCATGAAAGGGATGCCATTGGCCTACCGATTCAAGGTTCTTTAAGCGAAGATACTTTTAGTTACACAAGAAGAGGACGCCTTTAGCCTACCAATTCAAGGTATATTATACATTGAGGAAACCCTTCACAACATGTCATCATCATTCACAAGTGTATAATTGAGAATATCCTTTCAACAACACCACAATTACATTATAGTCATGATCACATTACTTTCAAAGTATTCACAAAGCATGTACACAAACATCATGATTATACAAAATCTCACAATTTTCCCTTCAAGGACCATGAATCATAATTCACCAACACACCTAGAATTACTACAACTCGGCATGTATAATAACATTATTCAATAACTAAACTACTACAAGTACAATTTCATAGTATTCATCTTACTGCATTCACCCACATCACAAAGTCATAAATTAGGGTTATGGGGAATTCATGGATTCATGGGAGATTTTATCATAAAACCACCATAACACAACAATTCAATCATAATATAAAATAATTAAATCATTGAAAACATTTTTAGAAATAATCCATGACTTGGAGTGAAAACCCTAGGTTTTGGAGAATTTTCTACTTTGAAATTGAAAGTTTGAGGATTCCATGGACGAAAGCATTCCATGAATAGAAGAACACCATACCTTAGGTGAAGCAATACAAAAAAATCTTGTGAAAAAGCCTCCTTCTTCAAGCCCTAACTTGATCTTCTTCTTCTTCCTCTATGGAGTTCTAGAGAGAAGATTTTTTAGAGGGTTAAGTTGGTTATGATTTTGGGTTTGTGATTTATGAAGTATATGAGGTGGTTAAAGGCTTAAAAGTCTTATATAGGTCTAAATAAACAATATAAAACTACCTCACTTAATAATAACTAACCTAGGAATTTACCTAGTTACCTTCACTTTGGCTAAGATTTGGGCAGGTTGCTGGCATGACCTTCGCCTGGGACCTACGGTCCGTGAAAAGACATACTGGCTGTCCTGCAGGTCCGTAAGTCATGGACTGCAGCTTCCAAGTTTGTCTCTTGACCCATGACCTCTTCTCACGTGGCTTGGATGGACCTACGCCCCGTAAGTCCCATCCGTAGCTCACCCTTTTGGGCAGTTTTGGGGTCCTCCTCAAGGCCCCCTTTGATTGGTCCTTGGGGAGTCGTACCTTGACGTTTAACCCTAAACACTTCATCCTAAGTACGGGAATCCATTTTACAATTTTAAACCACACATCAAACTCTAAAACTCTCACGCAAAGCTCTAGTTTCACCTACTAATTTTTCGGGTGTTACACAAAACATCAACAAGGGAACAATAAAAGACTCCTTAACTACTACTGTTTAGGAAGCCTCTAAATACTACGATAGATGTCGGGACAAGACCCATGACATCTTAACAAAACTAAAATGTAAATGTGGAACCCTTCGAAAAGCAAGAAGGCTCACCAAAGCTAACTGGAATGCAAATGGTATCAACGAAGCGCCTGTTGATGACTCTGAACACCTGTATCTGCATCATGAAAAGAAGTAGGTCAAATGACGTTAGTACATTAAATGTACGAGCATGTAAAGGGAAAACTAAAAGCAATAGATAACTGAACTGACAAGGCTAGAAGAGATGCTCACTTCAACTCAACTCAATATGAAAGCAATAATAAGAGATGATATATTTAAATCTTTTAAAGCAATAGATATCAACTCAAAATGTATAAAAAATACAATAACAAACTCTTTACTCTTATTTGAGAGATTCTCTAACCGACGACTATCAGTATGAGCTATGTGATGATATAGTGTCTCACCCACGCTGCCAGATTTGTCCTATACCTTGGCGGGGTATAGAACACCTCAACTAAGTGGATACACTAAGCTATGCTTAAAAGTAATAAGGAATCATCTAAAAAGTATAACCATGTACCCATGTTGGCATATATGGTTTATGAGGATTTTGAGTTGTCTAAACTCATCCCCATATCGGTGCTCAATACTACTCCTAATAATATATAACTCATGCTCAAATATTTAAAACATAACTCTTTCCTAATTTGAGGTAATTATCCAAAAGATCCTCTTAAAAGAGGTAATACTCTGAAAACATCTCTAAACTCATAACTCACTTAGAAATCATTGTTTGTCTGTTTGAAAATGTAAAAGTATTACATTTGAGAATACTTAGCTCCCTTATAATAATTTTTGAAATATGAAACACAACTCTCCTCATTCTAATACTCATTTACTCAAGACTTAGCTCAAATCCTTAGTTAATTTCAAAAGGACCTCTTGAACTTTCCTCTTAACTCTACCTTAATTTGAAATTTAGATTAAGAGATGTGATTAGTATATGTAGGATCTCTCAAGGATTAATGGAGACTTTAAGAGTTAATATCAAGAAGAGAGCGAAGACACAATTTGAAAGAACATACACGGGACGAAGATCGGAGAAGAAATGGGCCTAATGACCTTGGCACATTGTTGGCGCAGGGCTTCAGGCTTCAAAATACCGGGATTACTTTGGGGCACACTGCACGTGCAGGGCGCTAGCCTTCCTAGCGCCTTGGGGTGCATTGCTCCACTCCAAACCCAGAAATTCGATGATTTTTCTTGCTCAATTTTGGGTCTTAACTCATCTAGAATCGATTGATTTCTTCAAAAATCTCTTTGATTCATAAGCCTAATGCAAATTCGATGAAATCCCACACGAAATCTATCAATAAACATCACTCATTCGCAAGACCCTCACCTCAAGAACTCAAAACCTCCATTGTTAAAGAATGAGGCTAAAATTCAAGAACTTCTCAAGAATCTCAATAAAAACGATTTTAAGGAAGGAATTCATGAATGAAATTACATGTATAGCGTGAGGGAGAGCAAACCCAACACTGTGAAAATCTTACATACCTCGAAAGAACCCTTGTTCGTGGCGAAATTTCTCAACCCTTGAATGAACGCTTGGAAACCTTCTTTTCCTCTTCTTGAAACTTAGCCCTAAAATTCTAAGTGTTTAGGAATATGAAAAATAACTCAACATCTAATTAGACCCTTCACTTGGTTGAGGAAAAACGTGGGTAGGCCTATTGGGGTAAGGAAAAGACCAAAATACCCCATTCTCAAATGGATGAAAAGCCTTAACCAGAGAGGCTTCACTCAAACATCCATAACTTTTTACTCAGAGCTTTAACTTTAGCAAAATTGGTGGTGTTGGAAAGAGGACTCAAAGAACTTCGATTTGGTACCTCATGAGCCACCTAAATATTTATTTTCTAAAAGATATGATCGTTTGAAGTTGACCCAAAACTAAAAACTGATCGAAGTTTCAGGTGTTACATGTACAACACATAGATCATGTATAAGTTCCAAGATTTATACAAAATATATATGCCTATATGCAAATGTTATCTTCCTTAAAGCTCCCAAAAACTCCATCTCCAATGGCCAGCTTTAAGAATCCCCTCGAACTTGTCCTATGTTGCGTCCCATATTTCGAATCTATAGCAGGAAAATTAGATTTCCACATAAACACAAGAGTTGTAGGTATATGTATTATCTTTCTAAATCATATTTATTCGCCGAAAAAAGGGTTCTATAGATATTAAAAACACTAAACACTACTTAGCTCAAAGACAAATTTTGATTACTCACCTAAAGGCAAGGTGTGTCTCGACTTCCACCTAAAAGGAACAAGGTTTTCTTGTGATTTCGTGAGTAGTATGGCAAGAGAAAGTTCTCAAGATTTCTTAGAGTTAAGGCAAACAAATTCTTATAGAGGAGGTGTGAGAATATATGTTGCAAAAGTGATGTTTATCACTTAATAGATATAGCTCGAAGAAAAAGTTGGCTGCCCAAAATGAAAAAAAGGTTAGGTGCCCAAAATGTATATATATATATATGCCTATATGTATATACCTCACCCCCTTTCAAGTTATAGGTAATTATAATTAATATATTACATAAATACTCAATACAATCCCTTAAATTACCGTGACGAGTTATGGTAGGCAAAATTTAAATACACCACCAAATTTCAAGTTCCTAAAATGATAATAAAACATACTAAAGTAATTAAGGAATGGTGCATCGAAGTGAGAATATCGGTTTTAGTATTTAGGGGTATTACAACTCCCTCCCGCTTAAAGAAATTTCATCTCAAAATTTACCTTAGACTAGTCCCGAAACAAGTGTGGATATTGGGTCCTCATGTGTTCTTCTCGCTCCCAGGTAGCTTTTTTTTCCAGAATGGTTCCTCCAAAGTACTTTTACTAAGGGGATTCTCTTGTTTCTAAGTTGCTTTACTTCATGAGCTTGAATTAGGATAGGTTTTTCATAAACCGATATCATTTTTGAATAGAAACATGGAAGACATTGTGGATCTTGTTCAACCAAGGTGGCAGAGCTAATTTATATGCAACTGGTCCCACTCTTTCAAGTACTCATAAGGTTCGATAAATCGATGACTAAGTTTTACCTTTTCACAAAATGTTAGAATCTTTTTCCACGGAGACACCTTTAACAACACTTTATCGCCAACTAGATACTCAATATCACGCCTTGTAAGATCAGCGTGTGATATTTGTCTATTTAGAGAAATCTTTAGACGATCCTTGATCAATTTTACCTTATCTTCCATTTGTCGAACAATTTCAAGACCAATAAGTTTTGTTTCACCAACTTTAGTCCAAGAAAGAGGGTCCAACATTTTCTTCCATATAAGGCTTCATAGGGAGGCATTCCAATACTCGATAGGTAGCTATTATTGTAAGCAAATTCTACCAAAGCAAAGTGTTTGTCCTAACTACCCTCTAACTCGATAATGCAAGCTCAAAGCATATCCTCCAAAATTTGTATCACTCTTTCCGATTGCCATTTATTTGAGGATGGAACGAAGTGCTAAATTTCAACTTACTAATCAAGACTTTCTGCAAGCTACCCCAAAATCTAGATGTAAACCTCGGGTCTCGATCAGATACAATAGACACAGGGATCCCCTACAGTCTTACAATCTTAATAATGTACAGTTCAGCTAGACGCTCAGGTGAGTAATCCATCCTGATCGCTAAAAAGTGAGCACTCTTTGTTAGCTTATCCACTATCACCCATATTGCATCATGATTTCTTGGAGTGCAAAGAAGTCCAAAAACAAAGTCCATAGTTATTCTTTGCCATTTCTATTATGGCATCAGCAAGGGATGTAGCAACCAAGCTAGACCTGATGTTCTGCCTTTACTTGCTGACAAACCAACAGTTTGAAATGAACTCCACAATATCTCTCTTTATTCCATTCCACCAATAATATTATTTGATGGTATGGTACATTGTCGTACCACCAGGATGCATTGCATATGATGAAGTATGTGCTTCATTCATGATTTATGTTCTCAATATTTCATCATTAGGGATATATAACCTATTTTTGTAACATAAGACATGACCTGTTAATGTAAAATCAAGCTTTTCCCCATTTTGAACTTCTTTGGTCAATTTTATGAGTTTCTCATCTAACTTTTGTGCTTTTTCCACCTGCCCAAGTAAGAACATGTTGTTTTACCTTAGAATTCAGAACACTTATCCACCAATCGTAAGCATAATTTTTTAGAGCTGTCAATATGGGCTGACCCACCCCATCCGGGCTAACCCATACAGGCTTTGAAATTTGACGGGTCAGGCCGGGCTAGCCCATTTTTGGTGTGGGCTAGAAAATGGTCGGCCCAGCCTACAAGTACGTGGGCTACGGGCTTGCCGGATCAACTCTCTTTTCGTAAAAGTATATTTTTATTATTTTTTAAAATTAAATTATAATTTAAAAATATTATCATAAATATCGACAAGATAATATTACATGGTGTTAGTGTTACTACTTGTTAATCAAATTCACAAATAAAATTATCTTTATAATATTTATTAAGTTTGATTTCAAGTAAAAGCATAAATAGCTAAATAAAAATATTAACCTAATTGTTTTTCAATGATCATAATAAAACACAAAAACTATGACAATATTCCATAGGCTACGGCCTATGTAGTGATTCCTAGAAATTTTAGGGAATTTTTATTTTATGTAATACATATTTTATAAACATAATTTGTATTTAAATTGTAATATTTCAAACTTTAAATTGATTTGGAGTTTAGACTCTTGTTATTTTTAATACTCTATTTTATTTTTTATTTTTTAATTAATTTTTATTTGGCCCACGGACCGGCCCTATCCATATATCTCAAGCCCCACAAATCGGCATGCTTATTCAGGCCGGGTTAAAATGCCCTTTTCTTAAATGGGCTCCAAAAATCGTAGCCCAATCCTATCAAATCATGGGTTAGGCAAGGCCGGCCCAACGGGCCTAGCCCATATTGACGGCTCTAATTTTTTTTAATAGTGAAATGGCACATTTAAATTTGGCAACATCTGAATACTCCATCTACTCTAGCTATTGTTCAACATCAGTGGGATCAACAGTGCCCTCAAACTCAACTCCACTCATTTTTCTCAATTTCTCAAAGTTTATCTCATTGAGATCATGCATCGTTTCAACCATGTGGTGGAAGAATTTAGCCATATGTTGGAAAGAAGGATTCATGGCTTGAGTACTACGACTCATGTGAGGATGTGGACAAGCTCTTACACCTTGATGGTTTCCCATTTCAAACCCACTAGTATGAGGAATATATTGATCCGAGAAATGTTCTCCAACCCCTTCCAGTGCATGAGGTTGGGAAATGGAGTTACCCAAACCTTCACGAGCAGTATCCATAGGTCTATTAGAAGAAGAGGCCATAACTTATTTCCTTCAAAAGTGAAGATCACGTTGCATTAGGGACATGCACATGATGCATATGCACTCTACATGCAATCAAAATATCATAAACCATGTAAGTGAACAAATAATATAACCAAAACCTTCTCAAAAGCGAAACAAATATACAAGGAATTCATAACAAAATTCCTAGAACCACAAACCTAGGCTCTGATACCAACACTTGTAGAGACCCTCTCGAAAGGATGCTACTACTTAAAAAGAAAACTAATATAATACTTGCACATTTAAAGGGATTAAACTAAGATATATAAATTATAATCCAATAGAGGAATTTGACCCAAGTTAAAAAGTGAAAGGTATAAAGGCTTGTCATTTAGAAATTTAGTTGATCTCAAATTTAAACACGGCAAGAGTTCCAATTTATGGCGGGAGAATATTTCAAAAATAAATTAAATAAATATGCTAAGAGATTTCCATACTACTACCAGGAATGTTATAAATAATTACCAACTTCAGGGTACCAAAGTTTAACCATGCTTCATACAAACGTTCAAAATAAATTGTAAAGTTAATACATTACAAGGCTTGGGCTTACACACCCCAAAACAACAAAACATGTAGTCATACTTGTATTACAACCCATGGTGACATGATCAAATTAGCCTGCAAAATTTCATGTCAATGTACAACACATAGATCATGTACAAGTCCCCAAAATTTATACAGAATATAGATGCCTATATGCAAATGTGATCTTCGTTAAAGCTCTCAAAAACTCCATCTCCAATGGCCATCTTCAAGTATCCTCTCAAGCATTCCCTATGATAGAAACAACTATCGTTAAGCATAAAGCTTAGTGGTGTAAAACAGCCGTGGAGCTGTTAGATTCACCAAGTTACCTTTCTAAAGTCGCGGGAAGCATAATTAAAACATAATAAGTAAATCAAGTAAACAATATATCAAGAGTATCAAGTTCGATATTTAAAGATCTAAGTGTCAAGAATGCTCATAGCACTATTTCACAAGAGATCAAATAACAAGGCTTGCCCAATATATACATCATGTCGTTATACCAAGCATAACTAAGTATCAAAAAGGATCGAAGCCCTGTATAAAGATGGGCAAAAGCCCAATAATCAAGAGAACCAAGAACCATATTAAAAATGGCTTTCTAGTATGTACTTAAATGGACAACTTCCATACTTAAGACGAACCAAAAATCCAAAGTCAAGATGGCAAATGATTCGACTCAAGAGGCATGCCAATAGTGACAAAGTCACATCCACAAGAAGGATGAAATCCCAACAAGAATGCCAGGTGATCAAACAATTCGTACAAGTGGACGAGTTACACAAGTGTTTTGAAAGTCTCAAAGGATACCAACACGACAATGCAAAGTGACAAGAAGTAACCATGGTACCAAGATAAACTTTCAAATATACCAACAGGTAAGAAGAGTACAAGTACATGTTTATACACAAACCTCAACCCTTTAGCAAAAAGTCGTCCAACACAACTTCAAGAGTTCAAACCGTAGACCAACAAATGTGTCAATGTCCTCAACTTGTACATGAGTATATACAATCTTAAAAATATAATTAAATAACTTGTTAAATATCTAGTAGCTCAATAATGTTGATGTAAAATAGAATTATCATCACAAGTAAACCTAGCATGTACAAATCTGTACAGCCTCGTACCTCATGTCGTAACTTACTTTTGAAATGAAAAATGGAAAAATTAAACTTTATATCCTTCATGAAAGATGTAGGTATATCTTTAATCAAGAATCACCACAAAATATTTTTTTGTAAAAACAATATATATCAAAATACTAACATTTGAACATACAAGATTTCTAAATTAGAAATCTGGAGAGAACTTGTCTTATGTTTCATCCCATATTTAGAATCTATAACAACAAAATTAGATTTCCACATAAACACAAGATTTGTAGGTTTATGTATTGTCTTTTAAATCATATTTATTCACCGAAAAATAAGTTCTGCAGAACGCGGTATATTAAAAATACAAAACACTACTCAACTTAAAAATAAATTTTGATTACTCACCAAAAGGAAGGGTGTGTCTCGACTTCCATCTCAAAGGACCAAGGTTTTCTTGTGATTTCGTGAGTAATTTGGCTAGAGAAAGTTCTCAAGGTTTCTTAGAGTTAAAGAAACGAATTCTTATAGAGGAGGTGTGAGAATATATGTTAGAAAGTGATGTTTATCACTTAATAGATATAGTTGGAAGAAAAAGTCGGCTGCCCAAAAAGTAAAAAGGTTGGCTGTCCAAAATGAAAAAAAGGTTGGGTATATATACCTGTATGTATATACTTCACCTCCATTTCACCTTATAGGTAATTATAATTAATACATTACATAAATATCTAATAAAATCCCTTAAATTACCGTAACAAGGTATGATAGGCAAAATTTCAAATATCATCAAATTTCAAGTTCCTAAAATGAGAATAAAATATACTAAAGTAATTAAGGAATGGTGTATCGAAATGCAAATATCGGTTTTAGTATTTAGGGGTGTTACAACTCTCTCCTCATTAAAGAAATTTCGTCTCGAAATTTACCTTACACTAGTCCCGAAACAAGTGTGGATATTGGGTCCTCATGTGTTCTTATCGCTCCCAGGTAGCTTCTTTTCCAGAATGGTTCCTCCAAAGCACTTTTACTAAGAGGATTCTCTTGTTTCTAAGTTGCTTTACTTCATGAGTTTGAATTAGGATAGGTTCTTCTTTATACGTCAAGTCATGGCTCTAATTATCAATCATAACTCAGAGTGATAGTTTAACTAAAACATAGTAACAATTTATTTATATCACGGTCCAAAATGAGTCATGAATGTCACCCACACTTAATCTCCTAGGTAGGCGAACCAACAAATACCCCCAACTTATATCAATTGTTCAACTTACGGAATATAACCATAATGCTGAAGCTCAAAACTTATTAAAGTAACCAATAAAAGAAGCCTCTAGAGTCTAGTACATATTATCCTTAAAACCTAAAACTCATCACATCAAGGACATCTATTCTCAAAATGCCAAGTCTAACAGTATTAAAGGCACCAAAATAAATAAGTAGGATAGTTTATGTTCGAAATTTAGGGACATTATTCCATGATCGAGAGAATACAATACGAGCTAGAAGGAATGGCTCAACCTGAAATTTGATGTGCTAGAGACTGTCTAGAGCTGAGGGCGAGTCGAAGTCGATGGTAGACTTGCTGCACTCCACAAAAGAAAAATGAAGAAAACACAAGTAGGGGTCAATACAGGGCAACATGTATTGAGTAGATATCATCGGCCAACTCAAAGTAGAAACTAATGTACAATGAGTAATAGTATGAAATAAACTATGGCACTTATAAAGTGGCAAGCAACAAACAACATGAACAAGTGAAAACAACACTGAAGTAAGTACGTAATCAGTCAGTAATATCAAGAACACACATGAGGACTCATGCCTCCACACCAAAATCTTTTGGGAATTGAGTTTCTTGAGATTGAGTACATTAAGTTGTTTTAATATGCTTTCCTTTAATGTTACCGTGCCGGGACGTGACATCAAATCCAATAATATCGTGTCAGCTCGTGGCACCTGATCTAAATATATCGTGTCAGAACGTGACACCCGATCCAATAATATCATGCTGGCTCACGACACCCAATCCGAATATATCATTAATTTATCATTTGTTATCATCACTTTTCACTTCACTAACAATATTTCATCAAACCATCTTTATGGATTTCGCGGTCTTGGAATTACATAGCAATCACAACAACATATGAATTCCCAAACCACAAAAACCAAGTACATAGAAAATTCACATTATCACTCAATGACTATCAATCACTATTACGAGTCTATCTATCACAAAGAATAAACCATAACCTACCTCCATCGAAGAACCGGAGTCAAGCAAGTTAATTCACAAACACTTTTTCTTTCTTCAATGCCTCAAAATGTCTCCAATCTAACAAGTATACAATATTCATAAGCAAACACGCTCATTTCTATAATCAAGTTTCAACCTTGATCTCAATTTATAGGTCAATCCTATATTTCTTAAATTCTAGCATAAGGGTAAGTCTCAATACCTCCAATTATCATAACTTCAAAGGTATTCATGTACTACAATACACCTAATATTTAATTATCTATGTCAATATATCAAAACTTGAATCATAATGTGATAACTAGAGAAAATAATTAATGTCAAACCTAACTGTTTAGCAACCAATGGCGTACTAAAAACAAAAAAAGAATGAATGGCTGAACTAACCTATCTCTTTCTCAATTCCAGCAATACATTAATAATGTCTGATGATTTCTAATTATAAAGCTATATGAACTGATCATGTAAGAGAATCCGCAACATTTTTATAATTCCCATTTTTCCATCATCTCATTACATTGCCTTTAATTTCCCACTCAAACATTGTCCCCCCACCCCCAATCCATCTTATACCAACGCACTACTACTGCACTAAATTTTAGCACATAACAATACACTCCCTATAATATTACAGTAACTTGTACTAAGAAAATAATTACAACTTCTTAACCAATCAACTTGCACACAAGTCACAATTCTATACAATTGTTCAAATATAACCTTTGTTGTGTGTGTAGTATCCATTAATAATAGACTAGAATATAAACACCATATGCAATGCTACCATTTAGTGAAGCAACACAAAACCACAGAAATTGCAACCACCAATTAATGAGAAAAATTAAGCTAATCACAGTTCTTTACCAATCAAAGGTGTCCTAACATGAGGTGAGATATATATACAATATATAGTCAACTTTATACTCAAAATTTAGACGCAATTTGAAGAATTGAAGTTACCTGGATGCCAGTCTTCACTGGTAGACGCCGCATGCATTGATTTCTCCCCTAATTTTTCTTTCTTTTCTACAATTGATTTATTGCCCTAATTATTATACATGACTAATTATAAAAGTAGTGAAAATGACCCACTACTAATTGTAATGCTATTTTCTTTAATCACCAACTAAATTAATTATTAAAATTACCCTATTACTTATACAATTGTAGTCCAAAATACCCATTTAGAATTTACCGAAAGAGTCTTTTATGCATTTAAAAGCTATACTAATCAAACGACCTAATGTGTCATTACATTAGATACCAATTTACCCATCGTCTTCCTCGAACGATCAAAAGAAGGTGAGGGTAAGGAAGGGTACCTGAATCAACAAAAAGGTGTGTATATCTTTTGTGCATATCACCCTCAGCCTCCCAAGTAGACTCCTCAACTGAACGATTCTTCAACTAGACCTTTACCGATGCAATCTTCTTCGACCTCAACTTGCGGACCTCCCTATCTAGAATAGCTATGGGCTCCTCCTCATAAGAGAGATTTTCATCAAGTAGGACTGAATCCCACTGAATAATTTAGTTACCATCACCATTGTTGACATCCCTTGAGAGGGCGGAACGTTGTGGTGACTCACCAACAAATAATTTTTCAATTTTAAAAAAATAAATGATTTTTAAAAGACTAGCAAAAAGGGAAAAAACAATTTAAAGGGGTAAAAGGGAGTCTCCACCTAATTTTAGAAAAACTATGAAATCGATTAATTAATGAACTTAAAAGAAGTGTCTACGAAACCAATAGATTCTAGGTAAGGGGTTCAAGTTATTCTGAAAGGAAGGTGTTAGGCATCCTTTGAAATTCACGTTTGTTGGTCCCGACTGAATTCATTTTTTCAAATTGAGGAGGAAATAAAAATAATCTACTAGTATAATAAACATGCGATATACACAAGTACTAAAATGAAATAATAAATAAGAAACGGCCTAAGTTCGCCTAGCGTCAATATATACAAAATTATGAATAAAGAATATAATTCGAACTTCATTCGAATAGATTCAATGGGAAGCAACTTCGGGTATCTGCAAAGACACTTAGTAAAAGTGTTAGTAATAAATAAATATGAATAAAACCAAGTGAATTGAATAATAACTTTAAAATAAAAATCCACCTTATGAACATGGGAGGCCTTGGAAATTGACGGTAATTTCTTCATCGGCCAATTTTAACAAATAAAGAATATGAACTTAACTAATTTCCGTCTTTTAAAATGGAGAGGCCTCCAAAACCGATAGAGAGATTTTCTCATTAGCCAATTTTAACTAGCAACCGTTAACAAATATAAAACATATGAAACCACCAAAAATGCTGAAACAAAGAAAATAAAAGTAAAGAGAAGCATGATATAGAAAAATAACAATAATATAAACTAAAGAAACATCGAAAGGAGTATAATGACGGAATAATTTCCAATAGCTTGATTAGAAGCAAACAACAATTTAGCCTAAAGAGAAATATAAAAAGAGATAATAAAATCAGCCACAAACATATAAACATAGCATTTACTGAACTAATTTATTTATTTTAAACAAGAAATGTAATAAGAACAGTCCAAAATAAAAAGATTGAAAAGCAATTGCAATAATGAAACAATGACACCATCGAAATACATAAATTATTATAAAAAAAGTAAATCAAACTAGTCTCTAGATTTAACACATGATAGTATAAATAAATAATAATAACAACCACCAAGCTGTTAACAACATAACAAAACAATAATAATTAAATAATGTTAATGTAGTAACATGATTTCTGTAATTTCTTAGAGCAACCAATTTAATAAACCCAAAAATAATCACATATGAACAAAATTAGAAAGATAAAGTAAAAAACAAAGTGTAATTACTTAAATCCCATAGTGTAAAGAGTAAATTATATCATATCCCTACTCTTTTTCTAATTACAATAATCCCTTAAAATTTGTACCTCTGGATACATAACTCACCATTCGGATACATTAATTCTAATACAAGATGATCTTTCTATTGCGCTAAAAAGGGAATAAAATCCCATAAAGTAAGCTTACGTTTCTTCTTACTCTCAATCATACAAAGATAAATCCTAACATAACGAAGAAATACAAAATTTCAAATTGCTCCCCCCATTCAACGAAGAAACTTTTCAGATTTGATTAAAAAACTTTTGTCAAAATTTTGGGTAAGCGAGGTGAGTTATAAAGATACAAAAGTGATGGAATTGTTGTTGGACAAACGATTTCCTTTTGAATCTTCAAGTTCATCAAAGATCCTTTCAATTTTGATTCAAGATTGTCAAAATTTTTGAGATTTATGATTCTTTCTTCTCCCAGTTCATCGAAGATCCTTTCAATTTTGATTCAAAATTGTTGAAAATTTGAGATTCAATTTTTTTTTCCTAGTTTATTGAAAATCTGTCAAATTTTTTGAGAAGATACATCATGAATATCTTTGCTATTTAGCATTTTACTATTTATGTATCTTGTTTAAATTGATACGTATTGTATTTATACTAGATACATTAAATAAATAATGTCGCCCATAAGATGTTAGATTTGAGATCGATACATTATCGTGTGATAATTGCTATGTAATTGATACATTTAGTATAAATTCGAATTAGCATATCATATCTAAAAAAAATAGTGCATGATACATTACTATTTATGTATCTCGTTTAAGTTGATAAGTATTGTATTTATACTAGATACATTAAATAAGTAATTGTTGCTCATAAGATGTTAGATTTGAGATTGATACATTACCATGTGGTAGTTAATATGTAATTAATACATTTAGTATAAATTTAAATTTACGTATCATATCTAAAAAATTAGTGCATGATACATTACTAATTATGTATCTCGTTTAAATTGGTAAGTATTTTATTGTTACGGGATACATTAAACATGTAATTTTTACCCATAAGTTATTTGGTTTGAGATCGATACATGTAGTATAAATGAGTATTTATGTATCGTGCCTGTATATTTGATGTAGCTATGTATCATATACAAAAAAAAAATTATGAATATGATAAACAATGATTTGGTTATAAATAGTACTACACATACATAACAAACATATGATACATAGTCAATAAATTGAGCCTACCGTAAAAAAAAGAATTGAAAAATAAATAAATAAATAAATGAAGAACTACTTTTTTTAAAAATCTGAAACAGTAATGAGATCCATTTCATTTAACACAAATTCATCAATTACAATGATCTCACAATCTTCATCTAAATAAAACTAAAACCAAAACACCAGCTAGATTCCATTTCGCATCAACAACAACAACGGAAAAAGGCGAAAAAATAGAAAATCAACCACCAAACCCGTAAAGAGTCCTTCCTTGTCTCTTCAAAAGCATAAACAACATCCATAGCTGTAACAGTCTTTCTCCTAGCATGTTCAGTATAAGTCACAGAATCACATTCTCCAAAATGATCTTCAAAACACCTCTTGTTTCTTCGTAGATCAATCCACTGATTCTCTTCACTCCACCTCTTCTCGCCAACCTCCGAATTACCGGCTTAGTGATTCCCTGAATGTTATTACGGAGAACTTTCCGATGACGCTTTGCTCCACCTCTTTGATTAACTTTAAATCATTAAATGGAGAGAAAAAATATTTAAAATTCAAAATAAAAGAGTGTTGAAGGTAAGTGGTGATATAGTGGAGTGATTATAGGCATGAAAAAAGGAAAAAAATAGTAAAGTTGAAAGATTGAAAGTTATGTATCTGGAAAGGCAAAATTTGAGAAAAAAGAGGAATTTTTGTAATTTTTTAAAATAGTAGGAAATAATAAAAAATAGGATAAAAAAGGATGTGTTAGGCAATTTTTCCAAAAACAAATCCAAAGTCATGAAAAAAGGGGAAAATAAATAAATAAGATTGTATATCAACAACTCAACCTATATTTCAAAACTATTAAAACAAAGACATTAATAATTGCAACTACCAGTAAGTAAAGGAACAAAATAGAGGAACAATAAAAACTTAAATAGTACGTCAGTGAAGCACAATGGAGAAGATGAATTCCAAATGGAAACTTACCTACAAGAAAACGATATAGTATCATTGGAGTTTAAACCTCCGCCTAAAGTGGAGTTGTAATATTAAATGCTTTCAGGATCTTGAATATGATAATCTTACATAGAAATCGTTAGGGACACATACCTGATGCGGAAGACATCATCATAGAGA
The DNA here is from genome assembly GCA_036250505.1 of Solanum acaule. Classification (NCBI taxonomy): domain Eukaryota; kingdom Viridiplantae; phylum Streptophyta; class Magnoliopsida; order Solanales; family Solanaceae; genus Solanum; species Solanum acaule. Next base: position 19,594 of record JAJOOR010009928.1, read on the forward strand.
GAAGCAGAAGCGTTAGTCGTAAATTGGTTTCTACCTCCTTGCCCTGGCCTTACGTTACCACAACCGTCAGTGATGGAATTATTGTAGAGAATATGTGGTAACCCTAATGGGTGGAGGGAGGACCAATTTATAGAGGTTATGACTTAATCTGATACGTCCATCAAGTAACCAATGTACGGACGATATTTATTCCTTATTAAATATTATTTATGGTATTACTTGGATTACAAGTAAACTTGGGCCATAAGCAAGAAATGATTAACAATAATTATTACATTCTCCCACTTGGCCCAATGACCATATAACATTAATATTTAATAAACATTAGTTGCGCCTATAATAAATCTCTTCTATAATGTCCATCACACATACCACAATATAACAAACTAATAATGCGAGTTATGGCGATTGTACATAAATTTTAAGCTACATACTTCCTTCCATATACTGCTACATTAGCAACTTATCATACTAGATTCATAAGCTATAAGACATATAATATTACGGTCCACAATAATGTCTCATAGAGACTTATCTTGTAATATCTCAAAACAATAATGTGTACACCATTATGAGAAACAAGAAATTCATTACTGTATATCAGAAACACATAATTGAGCTCAGAGTGTAAAACCATCATAAATGCATTAATCATAAGTACAACCAAGACCCATTATTTGAACATGTTCTTTAAATGTCTTTGGTTGTAAGCCTTTTCTTAACGGATCTGCAATCATGAGATCAGTTCTAATATTCTCAAGTAACGCTGTTTGTTTATGAACTTCTTCGTTAAAAGTAAAGTACTTTAATTCCATATGTCTGGCACATTTGGAGTACTTATCGTTCTTGGAGAAGAATACTGCTGCAGCATTATCACAATAAATTTTTAGCGGCTTGGTAATGGTGTCGACAACCCCAAGTCCTGAAATAAAGTTCCGCAGCCATAATGCATGAATTGTGGCTTCATAACATGCCACAAACTTTCTTTGCAGTCTTTTTTTTAGTGATCAATTCCAGGATTACTTTGATATCTTCCTAGCATTCCGACCGCAAAACTAATATTCGGTTTTGTGCAAGTTTGAACATATATCAAACTTTCAACAATAGAAGATGAAGGAATTAATTTCATTTCTTTTCATTCTACATCATTCTTTGGGCATTGCATGAAATTAAATTTGTCCCCTTTTTTTTAAATAGGAACTATTCTTGCTGAGCAATTGTTCATGTTAGATCTCTCTAGAACTCTTTCGATATAGCCTTTTGAGACAGTACCAATAATCCTTGTGATCTATCACATAATATTTCTATCCCTATCACATAGGATGTCTCACCCATATCTTTCATTTCAAAGTTCATAGAGAGAAAGTCATTTATCTCACGCAATTATGCCTAAATCATTAGCAGCAAGTAAAATGTCATCAACATACATGACTAAAAATATAAGCTTACTCTCACTGATCTTTTGGTATATACATCGATCAACGGTAATCTCCTTAAATCCAAAAGATGTTATGGTATCATTAAACTTTATATACCATTGTCATGAGGCTAGTCCATATATTGACTTCTTTAGCTTACACACCATTTGATCTTTTCCTTTAATTTCGAAACCCTCTGGTTGGTCCATATAAACATCCTCCTCTAGGTTTCCATTAAGAAAGACAGTTTCACATCCATTTAATATAACTTTAAATCATAATGAGCTACTAAAGCCAAAACAATTCTTAATGAGTCTTTCTTTGAGACCGGTGAAAAAGGTCTCTTTATAATCAATGCCTTTTTATAGTGTATCCCTTGACAACAAGTCTGACTTTATATCGTTCAATATTACCATTTGAATCGCGTTTGGTCTTGTAGACCCATCTACACCCGATTCTTTTAGAACTTTCTGGTAATTGAACAAGATCCTAGACTTTGTTGTATTCCATAGATTTTAACTCTTCATTCATGGCATCAATCCATTTATCAGACTCAGTGCTTTCTATGGCCTGTGAAAATGAAATCGGATCTTTATTAATTTCAATGTCAAAATCTGACTCTTGCAAAGAAATCACAAAATCATCTGAAATGGTCGATTTTTTTAATGGCACTGTTTGTGGTTCATTTGCATCAAATACTTGTGAGTTAGTTCCTTCTTAAAGTGTTTCACCCAAATGTTGTTCAACATTGTCAAAGTGTTCTTCAACAAGAGGAACAACAATTGTGATTGGTGTGGAAGTAGGTACATTCATGGGCAATGAAATATTTACCCTTACCTCATTAATTTCCACACTTTGTCGTTCAACACTCCCACTAACTTCACCATTCTCAAGGAATTTTGCAAATAGACCTGGACATTATCCTGATTCGTTATACTTTCCATAATATTCATCACCTCTATCTGACCTAATGATTTTCACTTTCCTATCTAATTGTCTTTCAACCTCAATAACGTACACTTTGAGAGTGTCCGCTGCTTGAGATTTTTCTTTCAACAAATAGATAAATTCATAACGTGAAAAATCATCGATAAAGGTGATAAATATTTTTCTCCACCTAAAGATGGAACATCAAAGGGTCCGCAAATATCAGTGTGTATAATTTCAAGAAGGTGAGTGCTCCTTGTGGCACCTTTCTTTGTATGTTTGGTTTGCTTTCCTTTAATGCAATCCAAACATATATCAAGATCAGCAAAATTCAAATTCGAAAGAATTTTATTCTTTATTAATATTTTAAATTGTTCTTTGGATACATGACCCAAGCGTTTATGCCACAAATAAGCAAAACTTTCATTTAGTGAACTACGTTTAATTCCAATATTTTTTATGAATAGTAAGTAGGTATTCAAAAAAAAATTATTATCGAGTTTCAATCTATGTAAACCATCAATAAGAACACCAGAACCATAAAAATAGTATTCTTATATAAATTGAAACATCCATGTCCAAACTTAAAATCAAATCCAGAAACATCAAGTCTTGAAAGAGAAATCAAATTCCTAGAAACTGAAGAAACATAAAGAGTCTGTAATAGATCAAGGTGATGTCCAGTCTCCAAGATCAATCGATAAATCCTATGCCTTCAATTTGAGCCTTTATGCGATTTCCCATGAACAAGAAATCCTTATTTGGATTTGTAGTTTGGATCGTAGTGAATCCCTACAACATAGTGGATACATGAGTAGTTGAACTAGAATCAAGCCACCAAGTATTATTAGGAACTTCTACTAAATTTGATTCGAAACATACAAAAGCACTAAATGTACCTTTCTTTTCAAACCAAGCTTTACGTTTCAGGCAATCTTTCTGATAGTGTCCTTCCTTTTTACAGAAACGACACACATCATCCTTGAGTTCTTTATGAGCATCTTGTGGAATTTTTTAGCAGATGCTTTCTTTTTCTTAAACTTGTTGGCCTTCACTTTAAGTCATTTACCAGTTCATTGACCCATGAGGTTAATGAAATGACCTCCTTGTTTCTTAAGTCTTGACTCCTCTTGAGTAAGCATACTGGACAATTCACTAACATCCCACTTATCCTTAATAGTGTTATAGTTAATTTGGAATGGTCCATACTCAAGAGGTAATGAGTTCAGAATAAACTGAACCAAGAAGGTGTCATCCACTTTCATCCCCAAGGTCTGAAGTCTTGCTGGAATATTAGTCATCTCGATGATATGATTTTGCATACTACGCGACCCATCAAACTTCATGGTCGTGAGTTCATCCATTAGTGTACCAGCGAGAGACTTATCAGCAGAACGAAAACATTCTTCCACAAACTTCAGGTATTCCTTGGCACTTCTGTTTGTGGAATAGTACTTTTAATATTGTTAGCAACAATCATTCGCATGAACATAAGACTCAATATGTTAGGGCGCTCTCATGATTTATGAAATGAATTCTCATCCTCACTGCTCTTATCAGTAATGGCAGTAGGTTTGTCATTCAGCAAAGCCAAGTGAAGATCCATCATACCTAAGTGGAACTGGACTTGTTCATGTCATTTAGAGAAGTTCAATCCATTGAACACAGTAACAGACGAAGCATGCGAATGAAGAGGAAAAACTGCAAAATAGATATACATGCTCACAAATCAGAAAATAATGTGAATTCAGTAAAATGATAAAATTATATCATAATTCTCTTTTGGGTAGATACTAGGACACATTATCATAATTTAAATGTCATTTTATCTTTAATAGGTAATTGAATAATTTTTATCAAACATATACGACATCTTTGGATATACAATATATGTTTGACTAAAATATTAATTTACCTCATAATTTTCACTATTCGTAGAATGATAGATTCACCTTTGGGTAAATTTTTAAGTTCTAGCAATAGTGAAAGTCAATTTATCTATTTATTTTTCAATATAGACATTTAATTAACCTTCATAGATAAATGATAATTTTATGAGTGCATATTTTTCTTAACCATACTAGTTTGACCACTTTGGTGACTAACAAGCTATATGGATACAAATGCATACATAATCTCATAATTTTTTTGTGCATGTGAATATTTTTAAACATTTTTAGTTTGGCCACTTTGGTGACTAACAAACTATAGAAATATAATACATGCATCAAGTGATCATAAATATTATATGTGTAGACATTAATTTCTCTAGTTTGGCCACTTTGGTGACTAACAAACTATATAAATACAATACACATATAATATCATAAATTTTTGTGCATATGAATAATTTTGTACATTTTAGTTTGATCACTTTGGTGACTAGCAAACTATAAAAACATAATACATGCATCAAGTAATCATAAATATTATATGTGTAGACGTTAATTTCTCTAGTTTCACCACTTTGATGACTAACAAACTATTTAACACAAAGTACACACATTATTTATTACTTAGTATAATGACCACTTTAATTTGTTGCACACTTGGTTCATTACCACATAAACTAAAAGAATAATAATATTATTTTAATAATAAAACCAATAATTTGTGCAATAAAACAAAATTGTTCATTGTCGTTATTGATAGCATCAATTCACTCAACATTAAATGATGAAAGGCCTTCAAATTAAGTTCATTCATTTATTATTATTTTAATAATAAAGCCACTAACTGATGCGGAAAAAGTTAAAAAACAATTCTCCAAAAAATGCCGCATCCATATAACCCCTCTTTTCGATTATTTTACTTTATTAATTTAAACAATTAACTATCAAAGTTTCTATGAAACAGTCAAATTAATTTGTTCAAAAGAAAACGAAGATTGTTCATAACCATCTTCACATATCGCAAGTTCGATAACACGAGGATAAATTAGGTCAGAGATTATTGCCGCCCATCGCTGATTTAGGGTTTTGAATACTATTGCCGGACTGGCCAGTATGGCCACCGGCCATCTATTGATGAGTGAAGGCCTGGCTATTCCACTCTCTTCAACGACTTGTTTTCCCAGTTTACACCATCCACAATTCAAAACTACCTAACACCAATTTGAATCTGCCTAGTGTGGAAGCTGGTAAGGAGCTTTTACTAGCCTCACGACAAATATGTTGATTTGTTTAAGACAGAGAAGCAACCAACAATAAGTAATCCAATAGTGGAACCTATACCCATGAAGAAGCTTAGCTACAAAGATGGAATCCCAAGAGTAAGTTGGACGGAAGAAGAAGTAGATAGAATGAATACACTGGAAATCTACAATATGCAGTGGTTGGGAAGTTCCCATATGGGTGGCCAGAATTAGAAGAATTGCGAATTCAAATTCCAAAACAATGCAATGTGAAAGGGGAGTGCAAAATTGGTTTACTCAGGAGTAGACACATACTAATGCGATTCAGTCGACAAGATGATTTTATTAACATGATGTCTAAATCAAGTCACTACATACTAGCAAAGGATGGGTATTCATACATGATGGGACCACTGATTTATGATGTGAAATTCAAAGTTGAAGAAGAAACTACACAAACAATGGCATGGATCTCCTTTCCGAATTTAAAGCCGACCTTGTTTGTTAAGGAGTCCATATTCTCATTGGCTTCAGCAGTAGGAAAACCTTTACAGCTAGATATGGCCACTATTAACAAGACGAGACCTAGTTGTGCTAGGGTCAAGGTACAAATGGATCTACTGGTAGATTTCCCTAAGTTTATAGAGCTGGAGGTGGTGAATGATGCTGAGAAAACATCGAGGATAGAGAAAGTACACATACAATATGATATGTTACCAAAATATTGTAAGCATTGTTGTTTACAAGATCATGAAGAAAATGTTTGTAGAATGTTGCATCCAGAACTTAGGGAACCAGAACTAGAGAAGGAGAAAATCAGCGTAATGCAGGAGGGGCAGTCTGCAGTGCCGATGACAAGGGTAGGAAGACAATTTAAGAGATGGCTTCCCATGAATAAAAATGCACCAAGACAATACTGAAGATCAGAAAAAAAAGGGAAGAAAGTGTCAGCACAGGAAATTCGTTTGCAGCATTAAATGATGAAGATACAAGCATGCAAATGCAACAACAAGAGGTAAATGCAAGTAATAAGATAGACATGAATCATGATAAGGGTGAAGAATCAGGAATGTCATAGCCAACAAAAGATGATGAGATTACAATCAAAGACAAAACCTTAAACATAAAGGATGATGAGCAGCAACAGAAGTCCACTAAAGATTAGGTCATCAAGACCTTTGATCAAAGAGATCATTCTACAGAAGATCAGCAGGAGAACAAGCACATACATTATCACACTGGGGATGGAAATACAGACATGAATGCAACTACTACTGGATTGGAGATAGTTCTCAGGAATGAGAATCTTCCCCTGACAACAATTGAGCGTAATGAAGAAAGGTTAAAGAAGGATGACAGGGATCTGAAGTTGGCACAACATGGTGGACCTGCAACAGTCAATACAGAGACATCAACAAATAATTTTGATGAAATAGCTACCTTCCAAGAACCACTTCAAATAGTTGGGAGTGATGTAGTGTTTGCACTTGAATATAATGCATCCAAAGAGGTAACAACAACAGAGGGAATGGGAGAAATTATGAATACCTGCAAAAAGTCCAACCCTATTAGAACATTACATAATCTTGTTTCTCATCAACATATTGAAGAAGATTATCAAGTCAGCAAAGACAACCACGAGGGTGAAGATGTAGAAGATACAGAAGAAGAAAATAACACCTTTAAAGAAGATCAAATAATGAAGAATGCTGGTCTAACTGTTCAATCAATTTCCAAAGGAGTCAAAGGAAAAGTTATTGTGGATAATAGACTTGTTAGGGTAAACCCTAAAAGGGCTGTGAAAACAAGTTCTAAATGAAGATAAAGACTTTGTTTTGGAATGTGAGATTTGTTAGAACTCAAAATTCATTCCAAAGGATCCAAATGCTCAACAAACATCACAAATTCTCTTTTATTGCATTGATGGAACCATTTCAAAAAGGGAATCAAATTCGCATGTATAAAATAAAGCTAGGCATGTTCTATGCAACTCATAATCAGAATGGGAAGATTTGGATATTTGTTTAGGAACATATTCATGTTAGGGTGATATCAGACTTAGATCAACAATTGATACTTCAACTTCACTTCCAAGAAACTGGTGATATCATTTTGGCTACAGTAGTGTATGCAAAATGTGATGCCTTATAAAGAATCAATTTGTGGGATGATATATATAATATCAGTGTTAATTACAATATGCCCTGGATAGTGGAGGGAGATTTTAATGTCATTATGAATGATGAGGAGAAAATAGGGGGTCTCCCAGTGTACCCTCATGAGTATGAAGATTTTGCCTTCTGCATGAATTCTTGTGAATTACTGGACATCAATTTTAAGGGCAGCCCTTTTACTTGGTGGAGTGGTAGAATTGATGAAAAGTGTATCTTTAAGAGATTGGATAGAATTATGGTGAATCAATCTTTTATTGGATTATTAGGCAACCTTGAAATGGAACACTTGCCAAGGACTGGCTCTGACCATGCCCCCATGCTTCTAACTGGTGGTGGTCAAAGCTCAGATGTGAGGAAGCCTTTCAAATTTCTGAAGTTTTGGGTGGAGAAAGAAGGATTTCTGGAAACAGTTGCCAATAGCTGGAAATCACAAGACTCTTTTGATGTCTTCATTAGCTTGAAACAAAAGATGAAGAACACTAAAATAGCACTATCCAGATGGAGCAAAGAGAGCTTTGGCGATATTTTCAAGCAACTTATTATTAGGGAAGAAATTGTGAGGTTGAAAGAAGATCTATTTGAAAAAAGTCCTACAGGTTCTAACATAATGATTTTACAACAATCTCAAGCTGAGCTACATAAATATATACACTTTGAAGAAAAATATTGGAGACAAAAAGCAGGTTTTCAGTGGCATATTGAAGGGGATAAAAATACTAGATTTTTTCACTGTCTAGTGAATGGGAGAAGAAAGAGACTATCTGTGAGTCGAATGCTTAAGGAAGATGGGCAGTGGGCTGAAGGCAATGATCAGGTGGCTGAGGAAGCAATTAAATTTTTTAAGAATCAATTTGCTGTGGAAGATGGTGCTGCTGATTTGACTTGGCTAAAACATGTCCCTCATGTAATTTCGGAGGAGGTTAATATGCTACTAAAAGTCTGTCCTACCAATGAGGAGGTGAAGAAGGTAGTTTTCAAGCTAAATGGTAATAGTGCTAGTGGTCCTGATGGATTTACTGGCCTTTTCTTTCAATCGTGTTGGGATATTGTTAGAGATGATATTTTTAATGTGGTGACTGCCTTTTTTAATGGCTTTACTCTACCAAAGTCCATTACTCATACAAATCTGGTGTTGGTTCCAAAGAAATATATTGTTCACTCATTTAGTGATATGAGGCCAATTAGTTTGAGTAATTTCATTAATAAGGTGATCTCCAGGATTGTACATGATAGATTGGAAAGAGTGCTACCTATCATTATTTCTAAAAATCAGTCTGGATTTCTGAAGGGAAGAAATATAACAGAAAATGTCTTGTTAGCTCAGGAGATTGTTTCTGATATTAGAATTAGAGGTAAGCCTGAAGATGTGGTGATCAAGTTAGACATGGCAAAGACTTATGACAGAGTTAATTGGCAATTCTTAATTAAAGTCTTGGAGAAAATGGGATTTGATAAGAATGTGGTTGACATGGTTTGGAGGTTGATTGCTAATAATTGGTACTCTGTTCTGATTAATGGTCAAGCTCATGGTTTCTTCAATTCTACAAGGGGTGTCAAACAGGGTGATCCACTATCACCTGCCCTTTTTATCTTATCAGCTGAGGTTTTAACTAGGTCCTAGAATGACTTGTTTAACAACAAGGATTATAAGGGTTATGGGATGCCTAAGTGGAGTGATAACATTAATCATCTAGCTTATGCTGATGATACTATCATTTTTTGTGTCAGCTGACAAGGGATCTCTAAGGTTGGTCATGAATACATTGGAAGACTATGAAGCTCAATCTGGTCAATTAATCAACAAAGGGAAAAGTGCCTTTTACATGTTTAATAAGGCAATTGTTATTCATGTAGATGTTGTAGAGGAGGTTACATGGTTCAATAGAGGATCATTCCCTTTTAATTATTTGGGTTGTCCTATTGGACATGCAAAGAAACAGAAGATTCATTTCAAAGAATTGATTAAAAAGGTGCAAAACAAACTGCTGGTTTGGAAAGGAAAATTATTATCATTTGGAGGTAAAAAGGTTTTGATTCAATCTGTACTCAATAGTATCCCTATTTATCTTCTTTCGTCATGAGTCCTCCCATGCATGTTATCCATGATTTACATAGAATGTTTGCTAGATTTCTTTGGAATTATAAAGAAAATGGGAGAAATAAACATTGGATTACTTGGTCTAATATTTGTTTACCCAAGGAGGAAGGAGGGTTAGGTATTAGATCTTTATTTGATGTCTCTAAAGCTTTATTTGCTAAATTATGGTGGAATTTTAGGACCCAAAAATCAATATGGGCTAATTTTCTATGGAACAAATATTGCAAAAAATTGGGTCCTCAGATTGTAGAATGGAAAGGAGGATCACAAGTCTGGAAGCTAATGCTAGAAGCTAGAGATAAGATAGACCAACAGATATGGTGGGAACCTAAGATTGGTCATTCCAGCCTAAGGCTAGATAATTGGACTCAAATTGGTGCCTTTCATTATTATCCGCCTATGAATTATGAGGGTGATTATCATTTAGAAGAGGTGAAACAACTATACAATCAAGGAGATTGGAATTGGGAGTTAATGATTAATATGTTTACTGAAGAGGTGTGCTCTCATATTGCTAAGCATGTAGTATTAATCCCAAATTCTGAAGAGTGGGACAGACCTTGGGGATGTTAAATAGATCAGGCAAGTTTTCTATTAAATCTGCCTGGAACTTTCTGAGACAGAACAACCAAGCTAATGAACTGTTCAAAAACATTTGGATGAAAGGGATGCCTTATAAGATCTCTTTCTTTATGTGGAGGTTATGGAAGAAAAGGATTCCTATTGGAGAAGTTCTGGTTAAGAATAAAATATTGGATAATGTTCTCTGTGTTTGTTGTGGACTTGGATGTCTAGAAACCATAGAACATTTGTTCATCTACTGTGAAGCATCTCGTAGAATATGGTCTGAGTTTGCAGCTGGTGCAGGAATTGAAGGTCCTTTCCATCATCTAAAAGACATTGTCTGGAAATGGTGGAAGGCAGAGGTTTCACCTAAGCTTAAGCCCATTTATAAGGCAGTTCCTTTGTTTATTTTATGGCAAATTTGGAAAAGAAGGAACAAGATCAAGCATGGTGGAAAGATGTCCCAGATTTCTATGAGCATGGAGGTGGGAAGATTATTACACATTATGGCAAAAAACTTGTATCCTTGGTTGATGAATATTCCAGGTTCCTAGCCTATGTTGGTGAAGTTTCTGGAAGAGTATACTCCAATTCTAAAATGTAGAGTGGTAAAATGGGCTAAGCCTATGGCTGGTTATAAGTGCAATTCAGATGGTGCCTCTAAAGGTAACCCAGGGCCTAGTTCAGGAGCTTTTTGCATCAACTCCGCAAATATCGATCGAAACTTGAACCCTTGTATAGGTATGCAATTTCATAAAGCACAACAATTGAAATAGGTAGTCCATATTGGTATCAGATCTATTCCCATGTTTCGATCTTTCCATTTTTTTGACCCATTTCTTGGGTAAAGTCTCCCAACTATATTTGAAAATGAATTGGTTATCCATAAAGAGAAAGAAAGTTTTCTTCAAGAATGGTAATATAGATATCTTAGATAGTCTATACATAGAACTATCTAACCGTGGCGTTGAATTGACAGATTATCTTCGAAATGCTGAGGTTATAGAAGGTCAAAATCAATCTGATTTGATCGAGGATGTTCAAGATATCAGGGGTCTAGTTATAGATGGTAGCTCTGATCTTTCAGGTGATGATTCTGCTAAGAGGAGGGTGTGGAAACCCGACCTAGCGGAGTGTTTGATCTTTATTTGTTAGGGTATTATCTTAATAGGCTATTTTTCTAGTAAGTAATGATTATTCGAGCTTTTTGCATTAGGGATATGGACGGTAATTTTGTGTATGCTGAAGCTAAAAGATTAGAGGATGATAATAACCTCAAGGCAGAGATCATGGCCATCACTATGGGACTGGAGTTTTGTAGGGCCAAAGACTATTTCCCTGTTATGCTGGAAACTGATTCCCTAGCAGTGAAGAATATGATTTGTGGGGAATGGGAAGTCCCATGGAGTGTGACAGGGGAAATAAGGAAAATTAAACACTTGATGAAGGAGAGAGAGGTGGTGGTTGCTCATGTGTTCCGAGAAGGCAATAAGGTTGCAGATTTTTTAACTAACAATATTTTCTCTTTTGCAGGCACACAAAGCAGAATTTTCTCATCTTTTCAAGAACTACCAAAGGAAGCAAAGGTGTTGATTAATATGGATAAAGCAGGAATTGAAAATCTGCGAATAAGAAAAATGCAAAATACAAAGTATGGCAATAGTGAAAGTAGTCACAACATACAGTAGAAGCAAGGGACAACAACAATAGACATTCAAAATCGCATTCTTGTCTCTAATACATCAGTACAAAGCGGCATAACAATTACTCTGAGTAATAAAGAAATGAGTTTTAGCAACATTAGCAAAGAAATACCTGGACTGTGCAGTGGTATTAGCTAGATTTCTGGCTCAATTTGCAGGAAAGGGTAAATCTTTGAAATGGAGCTCAAAGATCGGAGGAAAAACTTGATGCGATAAGACATGGAGTGAATCGAATCTTGGTTTGTTCGAGCTGAGGCGAAGTGAATTCAACGGGCTATGTTTCCATGGCATTCGTGAGAAATTAGAGTGCCTCTTGTGGAATCATCCCAACCACAGCTTGTTGCAGCCTTTGACGAATCGAGGACACTCATCGACAGATCCAACTTCGACAACCACCATAGCAGACGAGAACTGGAGCTTGAAGTTGAAGTTGGGGCTTTAGAATACTTTCTAATTTTGTTTTTTGTTTGTCTTTTCAATTTCTTGTCTTTTCTGATTTTTAGGATTTGTTGGGTTGGGCCTTTATGAGGCCTGGTAATTTCTAGTCAATAAAGGGCCTTTATACCCAATTTTTTATTTTTTAAAAAAATAATCTTCACATATCGCACGATTTTTATTTCTTTTAATCCCAAATTATGAACCATAAATATAATTTCACATATACATATCATGTAAATATTATTCATAAAGATACAAGATATACGAAGATTATTCGTTCAAACAATCCAAGCTCTGATGCCACATGTAAAATTAAATGATTTTAGGATCTTGAACACGATAATCTTACATAGAGATCATTAGGGGCACTTACCTGATGCGAAAGACATCATCAGAGAGAGAAGCGGAAACGTTAGTCGTAAATTGGTTTCTACCTCCTTGCCATGGCCTACGTTACCACAATCGTCAGCGATGGAATTATTGTAGAGAATATGTGGTAACCCTAATGGGTGGAGGGAGGACCAATTTATAGAGGTTATGACTTAATCTAGTACGTCCATCAAGTAACCAATATACGGACGAGATCTATTCCTTATTAAATATTATTTATGGTATTACTTGGGTTACAAGTAAACTTGGGCCATAAGTAAGAAATACTAATAATAATTAATAATAATTCTTACATTGTTGTTGGTTTGTTGTTCGCCCGAGCTTGGATCGGCAACGACATTGTTGTGTTCCTATTCGCCGGCGATGGAGCCACGCCGGAAAAGAAAGTGAGAAAGAGCTGGACTAAATACCTACAAAATAAACCAAAATTGTAAAGGGGAAAGAGGGAAAAGGACTGGCCGTGTCTGGAACTGGGTTAGTGTTGTTGTTCGCTGGGTCTGGGGTTGGGTTGTGAGCTCAGAGCTTAGAGCTCCGATTCGCTGGAGTCGTTTCTGGTTTTGGAGCTCAAAATCGATGTTCGCTGGAGCCACTAGTTCGAGGGAGAAGAGAAGAGGAAGAGGGAGGTCTGGTGGCTGCTGTGGTGTTTTCCGGCGACAGTGAGGAAAATAGAGGTGGGGTTTTGGGTGATTTCTCTGGTGGTCGCTGGTTGGTTGTGTGGTTGTTTTGGTAGGATTTTTTGTGATTTGGAGGTCGGTTTTGCTGGCAGTGAAGAGGGTCTGGTGGTTTGTGATGGAGGTTCGGTGGTTCAAACCTCTGTTTCAAGCGGCTTCACCGGAAAAAGAATGGGAAAAGGGAAGGGGAAAACATTGGGGTTTCGGGTTTCGCCGAAAAGATGAGAAACGGTAGTGGTGGTTGTTCATTGGAGTAGATTTGGTTTGCCGGAAACCAGTGTGGTTTTGGTTACCATTTTTAAGCTGCTAGGTGGTGGATCTTTTGCAAAAGAAAATAAAAATGGGGTTGGGGTTTTTTTGGTTGCCGGAGCTTCACCAGATTGTGGGGTGGTGACAGTCGAAAAAGGAAAGGGAATGAGAGACTCTTGAAGATTTTACTAATTTGGAAACTCTCTCTCAAATTCTAAAAATTATTTCACCATCCATTAACTTAATGAGCAACTTATTCTTTAAATAGGGAATTGAAAACAACCAATAGTACAATACCACTATCTTAAAACTGTGGGATAAAACCATCGGTTAATAAAATATCCGTGTATGAAATCTTATCCATATTTGAATGAATTTCTGGACCGTGCAAAATATCAAAATGAATATTAACAAATATAACGAATAAAATGAATATTAAAAAATGTAATGAACGTAACCAATGGCATGTAAAAAATGATATTTAACAGAAATAATGATTTAATAAAAATGAACAAATATTTGAACGTATTCAATAGACTGTGACACAAAAAATATAAACAAAATTAACTGATAAAAATCCTAATATTTTGCGAATAAGGATAAGTATCAACAAATTACATTAAAATTGCAAAACATGTATTTTGAACTATTTAAAAAAAATAAAACAATTAAAAGTATTAACTTTAAAAATATCAGACCAAAATTTGGTGTCAACAACTATGATATTTCTTCAGCATAGACACATGAACTACCGGGTGCAATCCTGACAACTTTGGAGGCAAAGCCAATTCATAGGCCACCTCTCCCACACACTTGAGAATTGCGAATGACCCAATATACCTCAGACTAAGCTTTGGTTATTTCGGAAAATATATTCAACCAACCCCAATCCTTTTACCCATTAACATCTTAGAAGATTTCACAAAACCTTCATGGGTGAAACCTTCAGAAACACTTGATCTCCCTCCGTAAACTCCAAGTCTCTGACCTTTAGGTCTGCATACTCCTTCTTTCTAATCTAGAATAATAGAAGCTTCTACTGAATGAATTTCACTTTCTCTAACAATTCCCTCAAAACATCGATACCCCAAGGTTTCACCTCAAATGCATCAAACCAACCAATGAGAGACCTGCATCTCCTCCCATACAATGCCTCAAATGGGGTCATATGAATACTCGAGTGATAGTTATTGTTGTACGAAAACTCTCCCAAGGGTAAGAATTGATCCCAATGACCACCAAAATCTATCACGTATGCATGAAACATATCATCTAGCACTTAAATTGTTCACTCATACTGCCCATCGGTCTGAGGGTGAAATGCGATACTAAGATCCAATCTCGTACCTAATTCAGGCTGCAAGGTCCTCCAAAAGTTAGAAGTAAATAGCATACCTCCATCTGATATGATGGAGATCGGAACTCAATGCAATAGAATAATCTCGCAGATATAGAGTTTGGCTAACTTCTCTACATTATAAGTCACCTTTACCGGAATGAAGTGAGAAAACTTTGTCAACAATTACCCATGTAGAATCAAACTTACCCAATGTCTTTGGAAGACCAACCACAAAATCTATTGCAATTCTTTCCCACTTCCATTCAAGAATATGCCTTCTCTGAAGTGTCCCTCCAAGCCTCTGATCCTCATACTTTACTTGCTGACAATTCGGACATTGGGCAACAAAATCAACAATGTCTTGCCTCATCTACTCCACCAATAATGTTATCTCATGTCACACTCCAACTCTAGGTGAGGCGGATAAGTACCATATGAACATATGATTTACAAGTGACCTATGATGAGAAAGTGAACTACTTTGCAGATAGATTTACTAATGAGAAGCTACATATACAATACATGTCGACTAGCTGAACCGATACACGTGACAAGTAAACCTATGAATACATATGATAGCTTTACAATGTCTACAAAGCCTCTACTGGAATCTATGACTGTACAAATATCAAAATATGTATAGTAAAGACTCGGCAAAGCCCCGGATCAACCTAGAGCTCACCAACACCCGCTGAATATCATGTGCTTCTATTAGGGAGATCTACTAGTGGAGTGCATGTACCTGCAGCATGAAATGCAACATCCCCAATAAGAGACGTCCGTATGAAATAATGTACTGAATATGTAAGGCATAATATAACCATATGTAAAATAAGAGCTCAAGTGAAACCAAATACAAATAGATAAGGATTAGAGACCACCTTTGCTTATACTTATGGAATTGTGTATGTTACATTCTTTTTTTTTTTATACTTTATAATCTTTGTAAGGCATGCAATACAAATGACCAGCTGATCAGTGGTAGAAGAGGATGACCCATGCTAGGCATTTTAATCCCTGAAATGTTGTCAAAATTGCACAAATTGGGATCGGCCATGCTAGGCATTCGCCCCTAAGCTGCCACCCTTCTATACCAATTGGGATCGACCCATGCTAGGCATTTGCTCCTGGGTTGCCACCCATAATTATACAGATTGCTTCGCTTAGTTTCTTTAATCTTTGAGATTGTTGTTTTGGTGGTCATAATCCGTATTGAGCTTTGGAACCACAGACAAGTAGTATAAGATATGAGAATAATAAATTAGACAGTTACAATGATGTAAGTATCTATATAACATCAATGCATTACTTATGAGCTTAAATGACACAATTGACTTTAATTGACTAAGAGGAAAATTCGCCAAGCTTCCTGTTGTGAATATCATTTCTATACTAGCATGCAAACACACAAATATAGTGTAATGAACATGTACTGAGTAACTTGACATACTAAGGGGATGGGGAAATATTGTTAGCCATGTTGGAGATTGTACGCTGCCCGTGTTTCCTTTACTTAGGAATAGAGCTTAAGAAACTTACTTCGTTGATAGTAATAAAAAAATTCAGATTTCATACTAAGGAATACAAAATCGAACCAACGTGACTACAATGATTCAAATTTTACTTTAAGTGTTACTCTACAATATAAGTACATAACAAAGCTAAAATTAGAAGATCATCATGTCATAAGAGTGTAAAACAGTAGCTAAAACACATGACAGACAGTATGACTATTCAACCCCTAAATTCTTAGTGTATTACCATATCCTTCTTTTATACTTCACAGTTACTCTACACAACCATCCTATAAAGCAACCCACTGCCCCACAACAACAATACATGTAAAATAACCCATAAACAATCACAAAATTAATAAACCGCTAGAACAACCTCCCAAGTTTAATTTCTTCTTTTCCACCTCAATGTAACTTCATATAATAATTTTATAAGGTCTCCCAACTGCTTCACACAATACTACACATTAAATAACCTATAAAGCAGCTCCAAAATTCATTTCAGCATAATAGGAAGATATTTCCAATCACTACCCCATAAGCTCCAAAGAACAAGTACGTCTAGAATGCTCCAATAAGCTGATAATTGGAGGTTGGGGCAACCCCTTACCTTGGATGTCTTAATCTATTTTTCTTTATTTACTATTCTTGTAACCTTTTTTATACCACAAAATTGAGAGTAAATTCAGTACAAGTATTACATGAGTATGGGGAAAAGGACCCGAGCTTGTAACACAAAATTATTACTTTACTATTTGGGAGAGAGTGGCAGCACCTTGGTTGTGACCAATATCTTCACTTCCCTTGAGTAAAACTCTCTAATATATAGAAAACTAAGGAGGAGAGAAGGTGCCTTTGTGGGCTGCTTTGCAAGAAATAAGCTTAAAATACATAGAACCCTAATGGAAAATTAGAACGGATGTTTGAAGGAGAGAGGAGTGCTATTGAGAGGACTGGGACACTTACGATTTAGATGAGGAAAATTAGAGATTCACATAAGATTTTTAGCCTTTTAAAGGCCTCTTTTTTCTCACTCTTTCTCCTTGTTATTTCCAGCCACCATTTGTCTTTAAAATGGATCACAAATACTAAGTAGGTGATGCACCTACTTAGACATTTTAGCTACCTATTTGTGGGCTTGAATAGATTGGGCTTTGAGGGCAGACTTGGGTGTTGGGTTGGGTTGTCTATTATTCTTCTTTTACTTAATTTGGGCCTCAAATGGTTCCATTAACACAGTCTCAATATGGTCCACTCGCCTTGACTCCATTAACTTAGTTCATATATCTCAAGTAAGTAATTAAGTCAAGCAAGCACCTCAATATTTTATTCTATTTCTAGACCTTGATACCTTTAAATTAACTTAAAACATGTATATAGTAGGTCACTTTAAACTTTAGACTCAAATACCATCTCATGATCTCAAGTTTTAATACTTCCATCGATGTCAACTTAATTAGGCCGCATTAAAATCTACGGATAGTTCACTTTAAACATGTTCTATTGTCACTAGTCGCATAGGAAACCGAGTCCATAACTATACCACACGACAATTTATAAGCGTCATATAAATAGAACTAGTACACGTAGAATACAAGGTGTTACATTCTCCCCCCTTGTGATCATTCGTCCTCGAATGATAAGTGTAGCTGATAGTTTTGTTAATATTGGAATTTCATTTGGATATTTTTGAGAGTTTCCTTTGTAAATAGGACTATCCAAAATCTATAGAGTTGATTGGCGTTGCTCCCATTTACACTCATTTCTTCACCTGTTTTAGAGCAGCCAACAAGAACACAAATAGGATAATTCAACTATAATAATGTTAATTCATGAATACACTTCAATAAAAGAATTCTAAGAGAATATCTATGGTGCAATACCAACCTTTGATTGATAAAATAATAGGTAGGATACAGAGCTGGACATCAAGGATTTTATCATATGCAGGAAGGGTGCAACTCATCAAGAGTGTGTTGTTTCCTATTCAAATCTTCTGGTCACGTGTGTTTATCTTACCAAAGAAAGTGATTAAATGCATTGAAGGGATTTGTAGAAGTTTCTTATGGACAGGTGGGACAGATATATCAAAGAAAGAACTAGTTTCATGGGACCAGTTGTGTGAACCAAGGACTGTAGGAGGCCTAAATATTGTAAGTATCCAGGAGTGGAACAAGGCAGCCATCTGCAAGTTATTGTGGAATCTGAGTAAGAAAAAGGACAAATTATGGGTAGAATGGGTACACATGTATTATGGGAAGCAAGGGACAATATGGAATATACAAGAAAATCAAGCCTCATGGATGGTGAGAAAGATCATACAAACATATAAAGTGTTTGAGGCTGTGGGGTGGAATGAAGCACAAGTGATACAAGTGGAGAAGTTCTCATAAGCAAGTATACCAATTGTTGAGAGGGGATATCCAAAAGTAGAATGGAGGAAGCTGATTTGTAATACAAATGCATGCCCAAAATGGAGTTTTATTTTGTTCCTAACACTACAGGCTCCTGACAAAGGAAAGTCTACTTAACTGGGGTAGTGTGGAGAGCACCAAGTGTATATTGTGTGATGATGAAAGTGAGAATATTGAACACCTTTTTTTCAATTGTTCTTACTCAGGTCAGGTCTGGCAAAAGGTATTAAGTTGGCAAGCTATCCAAAGGCAAGCATCAGGGTGGCATGAAGAGCAAAGATGGGCACAAGAGCAGTACAAAGGGAAAATGCCAGAAGCTGAAATATTTCGTATATCTCTTGCAGCTAGTGTGTATTATATCTAGCAAGGGAGGAATCAGAGGATTTTTCAGAAGGTTATAAGAAGTTGTGATGTTTTAGTCAGAAAGATTATACAGGAAACTCACGTAAGAGGAGGAATGAAGCTAAATGTGAGCATGAAATTACAATTGTTAGATTGGTACCCTATGTAATTAATTTTAAAATAGGAGGGATAGGGTGAGGAATGGTTAGGAATAGATTGTTTGATGTTGGAAGTCTATAGTCCTGGGGATGTCCAGGCTGAGTTTTTTTTCAAGTGCTTTGTATTTCTCATTTGGTTAAATAAAGTTTTTATTTACCAAAAAAGAGAATTCTAAACACCACTCCTTTGCAGCGGCACCATTTATGATAACGCTCAGCTACACTTCATCCAATTCTAAGTGTAGATGGTCGCTAGCAAGTATAAACCCAACTAAGAGTTGGGGTCGATCCCACACAAAGTGATACAATAAAGAATTCAATTAAGAAGTCAAAACATGTCCTAATTGTTTGTAGAAGTAAAAATTTTGTAACATAAAAACAAATCACAAAGTTTCAACGATTACTATCAAATGGGGGATTTAGTAACCAATTTATGACACAGATTACTTAACACGGAAAGTAAACAATTAGAGATCTGACCTTAGGAATGTGATCGGTCGAATGCTAATTTCGCGTAATGGGTAATTACTAGTTGCTTAAAGTTGTTGAATCTCAATGGGTAGGCTAGGTATTGAATACAAGATCCATCTCTCAATCAACTATTGTGCTTCAAGTGAGCTCTCTCGAACCTCAACAAGCTTAACACTACCAAACAACCCAATTCCTTAATTAACCCACTCTTTCAAGTTGAGTTTGTAAAGACGCAATCAAACACACTTTCTCAAGCTAGATTTTAAAGACGCAATCAATACAACTATCAATCAATCATTTGACTCTATTACCTCTTTCTCAAGCAAACATAGAGAGGTAAACTAGAATTGAATTTTTAACTTCAATTCCTCAATTAAAATATGAATAAATGATTGAACCCACCTTAATCAACATTAAAATCAGCAATTAATAACACCCATTAGCTAATTAGTGCATTCCACTACATAATCACACCCCTAAGGTAAGGGGTTTTAGCTATGCATAGTGAAAAGCAAGAAATCGTTACCAACAAAGTTTTTCGTCTAATTTGTTAACGATCTGCAATCCCCAAATGTTGAAATCGGAGCTAAAACCATACAATCTCCGAATCTAAATCCCAAACTCTGCTAAAAATGTTAAACAATGTAGAAAAATGTAAGAACTCTTAAAAACCCAGAAGTAGCCAGTGTGGGAACTCATTTTCTTCTTTCAAAAATTGTATTTATACATTCCCAAAATTTCAGCACAGATTCAACTCGGTGAAGTAAGTCGAGATCACCGACCCATTTGGCGATCCACTAAGTTGCTCTTCTTCTCACCTTTTGGCTTGGCTCTTTCATTGAATTGCTCTAGAACTTTTGGCAAGCTTGATCTCTATTGCCAACCCATTAAGCACATCGTCAAATCACCATTTTGCTCGCCAAGTTGGTTTGGTCCATGGGCTACTTTACTGGAACTTTAGGAAAGATGGAGTCCCTCTCGGCGAGTCGCTGAGTGGCTTTTGCAAGCTCTAGCTTTTCTTTTCTTCAGTTTTTCCAACTTTTTCACTCCTTTTTTGAATCGTAATGTCCTTGCCTCACTCTTAGGCCTTCATTGTTGCATATCAATAGATTATCATCAGTTATGAGCATAAAATAGGCATTGAGGACACTAAATCATTAAATAATAAGGCCTAAATGAGTCAAAATTCCCGATTCATCAGTTGGTGACTTATTTGATGAATGTTTGGTACATTTAGGTGAACTGTTAAAATTGTGTGAAGAGTACAATCTTGTGCTCAATTGGGGGAAATGTCACTTTATGGTAAAAGAGGGTATAGTTTTAGGCCATAGAATTTTGAGGAATGGTATCGAAGTTAATAAAGCAAAAGTTGAAGTGATAAAAAAAACTACCCCCACCCATCTCTATGAAAGGTGTTAGAATTTTTTTAGGCAAGCAGGTTTTATAGGAGGTTCATAAAGGATTTATCAAAAATTGCACACCTATTGAGCAAACTGCTCGAAAAGGAGTGGAAGTTTGAGTTTGATGATGCTTGTCTAAGAGAATTTGAGGGGCTGAAAGAGAAGTTGATTCTTGACAATCATTATTTCACCAGATTGGGCACATCCGTTTGAAGTTATGTGTGATGCGAGTGGGGTGGCACTTGGCGTAGTATTGGGCCAGAGGCAAGAGAATATTTTTCATCCTATATACTATGAGAGCAAAGCTTTGAATGTTGCTCAAAAGAGCTATACGGTCAGTGAACATGAATTGCTTTTTGTAGTCTTCACTTTAGAGAAGTTTAGGTCCTATTTGAGGGGCACTAATGTCATTTTGCATACTGATCAATTGGCATTAGGGTATCTTATGACAAAGAATGATACAAAATCGAGACTAATTCGATGGATATTGTTGCTGCAAGAGTTTAATTTTGAGGTAAGAGATAGAAAAGGGACTGAAAATAAAGTGGTTGATCACTTCTCCAGATTAGAAAAAGAGGCAATGATGAAGTTGGCTGATGGAGTTGAGATAAATGATGCACTCCCCGATGAACATGTATTTGCCGTTTCTTTTACTCTTATCCATTGGTTGTAGATTTCTCCAATTTTTGGCAAGTGATGTGGCGCCTTCAGATTTGTCATTCCACTTAAAAAGAAATTTCATGTTTGATGTGAAGAAGTTTTTTTGGGAAGAGCCTTACTTATTTCGTATCTATGCTGATGAAATTATTCGACGTTGTGTGCCTGAGGTCGAGATGATGAGTATATTAAAGGCTTGACATTCGTCTCCTGTTGGTAGACATCATATTGGTATCCAGACTTCTTATAAAATCTTGTAGTGTGGGTATATTGGCTTACTGTTCACCAACATGCTCATGATTTCGCCATGTCATGTGACCGCTGCCAAAGAGTATGAGGTATTTCAAGGAAGCATAAACTCCCAATGACTCCTATACTGATGATCGAGTTGTTTTATGTTTGGGGTCTTGACTTCATGGGTCTGTTTGTTAGCTAGAATGGAATGAAGTACATATTTGTAGTGGTTGACTATGTATGTAAATGGGTGGAGGTTGTTGCACTTTCAAATAATGAAGGGAAGAGTGTCACCGCATTTCTAAAAAGAGTATTTTCTCTAGATTTGGTACACCAAGGACGATTATTAGCGATAGAGGTTCCCACTTTTTGTAATAGGTTATTTAAGGCATTGCTTGAGAAGTATGGTGTTCGTCACAATATAGCAACCCCTTATCATCCGTAGTCTAATGGGCAAGTTGAAGTGTCAAATAGAGAGATTAAGCAGATTATTGCAAAGACTGTGAATGCAAACAAAACTGACTGGTCAAGAAAGCTTGATGATACTTTATGGGACTAACGCACCGCGTTCAAGACACTAATAAGTATGTCCCCCTACCAACTTCTTTTTGGGAAGTCTTGTCATTTTCCTGTAGAGTTAAAGCACAAGGCACTCAAGAAACTGAATTTGGATTAGGATGTCCCGTCAAGTCAAAGATTGAATGAGTTGAATGAGCTCGATGATTTTCACCTAAATGCATCTGAAAGTTCAGCCTTGCATAAGGAGAGGATGAAGAGGTACCATGATCATAATATTGAAAAGTGTGAGTTTGTTCCTGGTGATTTAGTGCTATTATTCAATTCAAGGTTGCGTTTGTTTCCTGGCAAGCTCAAATCCAAGTGGACCGGTCCATTCAAAGTGGTGCAAGTGTTTTCACATGGAACGGTTGAACTAGAGAATAAGGAAGGAACGAAGTTCAAGGTGAATGGTCAAAGGATCAAAAGCTACTTGGGACAACCGGAAGAGATCAAGAAGTGATCAAAGAATAAGACCTTGATGAAGTCTGAGTAATCAAGGGGGTATGCATTGTGCCGCGATGTTAAGTCAAGCACTACTTGGGATGCAACCCATGATTGATGTAAAATCTAGCCAATGTTGGGAATTTTTCTATTTTAGTAAGTTTTAAGATATGTAAAGAGTTTTTTTTTT
>JAJOOR010009929.1:0-38222 GCA_036250505.1 Solanum acaule
TTTGGTGTATTGTTTGGTCAAATTTATATTATCTTACATATGAACATACGTAAATTAAAATGAGTGCAGTAATAAATTATTTGGTGTAATTGGTGGTGTAAAAAACTACAAGTTTGACGATCTATGGTATATAATTAGAACCTCATAAATAAAAATATGGTACATATTTTAGTGTATTTTAAGTATGTGACTTGGTGTAAATAATAATATGAAAAATAGTTCCTACATTTATTGATGGTAACCTGATAAAATCATAAATTTTAAAAATTGGTTTAAGGGTATGTAATCTTTGACTATTTTTTTTAAGTTTATTAAATGGTTAAAATTTTGGTAAAATATTTTGGTATTTCTTTGACTGTTTTTTTTAAGTTCATTAAATGGTTAAAATTTTGGTAAAATACTTTGGTATTTCAAAAATTGGCTTATATACCAACGAAAAATCAACGTAAAAACAAAGCTAAATAAGTTGATGACTGTAGTAAGTAATTCTGAAAGTTCCTTTTAAAATTAACGAAGAATTTGTTATTTTAAACAGGTAATTACGTGGATTACAATATTGAAGGAGTTATGTATGATCCAACCACCAAATACAAAGGCTTGATTACAGCTATATCTTCACAATTGGGAGTGGACACAAGAACTTATCATTTGAAACTCAAGTATTTCGTGAGTGGTCCATCTCCACCAATGAAGATACATAACGATATAGGAGTGCAAGTTTATTTAGATCAAAAGAGATGGACTTTAGATTTCTTTTCAAAATATCCTTTATGTGTGACATGTGTGGACAGAGCTATGGAATCCATTGCGTACCAAACTATGTCCAAACAACACGTCAACATATTTTGGGATCCAACACACTATGTTTGACTAGCATGGATCCAATTTTGGAAGGTTATATTGAAGAATCTGAAGGTACTAAAATAATTTTAAATCCTCAACACAATTTGGTGGCCGAGGATCAAGTTTATATAAACAAGCAAACTATATCAGAAGTTATGAAGCGATATGCAGAGAGTTTTGTTTCATTGTAAAAAGATCAAGTCCTACCTGGTGAGTTATTATATATGTTGATTTTAAAAATTACCAATATATTTAAACAACTTACCATGTATATTAATGCATGAGTTTTTGCAGTTACTATCTAAAGTGTGATACAGAAAACTGTTCATGAGTTTTTAAATCCTCATGTTTGAATAATGCAAAGTTAAAAAACTCATGTTTGAATAATGCAAAGTTATTCAAAGTGAGAAAATTCTATGATACACATTCTTGTCCATTGAAGGAATGGATTCAATCAAAGCGACAATCAACAAGTGGTGTGCTTGGTGCAATGTTGGTTGAAAAGTATGTCGATCTGAAAACCGTTTACACACCAACAGACATACGAGCAAACATGCTAAGGATACATGGTATTTCATTGACATACATGCAAGCATGGAGAGGTAAAAAAAATCTTTCGAGACATTAAGAGGTGATCTTGCCGAATCATATGGAAAAATTCCAACAAATCTATATATATTGGAGAAGACATATCCGGGGACAATTGTGAATTATAAAAAAAACAGATGAAAATCAATTTTTATATTCATTTACAGCACTTGATGCGAGTATAAGAGGTTGGGAGTATTGTCGATCAATAGTAGTCGTGGATGGTACACATTTAACATCAACATACGAAGGCACAATGTTGATAGCTATCACATTAGATCCATGAGGTACTGTTTATACCATTACTGCAACCAGATTGATTTGTTTTATATATAAACAATATATGTTGTATTTATGTTGAAGATATTTGTTGTATAGGTCACATCTTGCCGCTTGCATACGGAATAGTTGATTTAGAAAATGATGATTCATGGTTATGATTCTTTGAGAATTTTAAAAATGCATTCGGTGAAAGGGAAGATATGTGCTTTGTTTCTGATAGAAATAAGAGCATTTGGAATGCTACTGCAGCTGTTTATCCCAAATTCAAACATTACACATGCATATTGCATCTGTGGATCAATTTACTAAAGAAAACATACAGAGATACAGAAGAGGTGAGAACATTATTCTTCAGTTTAGTAAAAGCATACACTGTTCAAGTTTGATGAATTGATGAAAAGAATGGATCAAATTAATTCAAAATACCGTGCTTATCTACAAAAAGCAAATTATGAGAAATGGTCACGCGCACATTCACCAGTAAAAAGGATTTGGACACTAACAAGTAACATTGCAGAGTCACTAAATAACGTTATTTTTGTTGGAAGAAGGTTACCAGTGGTACCATTGTTGGAATTTGTTAGAAAAACAATTGAAGCTTGGAATGAGAAACACAACGAAGAAGGTAGAAACACTACAACAACCTTGACAAGTAAATACAATGAAATATTGGAGGACAATAGAAATTTGTCTCATCGTATGCTTGTAAGTATTAACAATTCTCTACTATGCATAGTATGTTTTGGTTTTATTATTGATAATGCATGTTCTTAAATGAAGGTACACGCATCAACAATACACATTCATACCATTACATATGGTGCAAAGAGGTTTACGGTATGTATGAATACACGAATGTGTAGTTGTGGCAGATTTCAACATGATGAGATCCCTTGTAGTCATGCACTTGTAGCGATCAGATATAGGAATAAACATCGCGATGATTATTGTTCATCTTATTATAGTAATAAGAATTATCAAGATACATATGCAATACCAATTGAACCCTTGCCTTGCGAAAGCACTTGGGATGTTCCATCACATGTCTTGGAAGAGGTAATATTACCACCAATACAAGAAAGCAACCAGACAGACCTCCAAAAAATGATCGCAAAAAGGAATTCACCGAAGGAAAGGGGAAGAAGAGGAAAATAACTTGTAGTGAATGTGGTATAGTTGGGCATAACAAGAAGACTTGCCCAAAAAAATCTCATGATAATTAGCTTTGTGGTATTTTTATTGTTATTTTTACTTTGCAGTTAAACAGTTGAACTATATTACTTTTATTAGATGTGTTGTTTTTAAATTTCATTACCTTATTTCAAAGTTGATTACTTTTTGTTATCTTATTCGTATTTTTGAATTCATAGTTGTTATAAATGGTTGTATATAATAGATATCATGAACTCTTCTGGATTACGTGTTGTCACATATCCAGAAAATTGATAAAAAATGAACTTATTGGATGATATTCTGCTGTGGATTTGATATGGTAAATAACCAAATTCTTGGTGAAATTATGATAAATAGGCACAAATTTATGGTAAATATAAAGGATCATAATAATGGTTGTATATAGTAAAACAAATGTTTGCAGTATACACCAACCTAAAACAATAAATTGAAAAGTATTAAATGTTAGTATATTAGTTTGGACGCTACAATAATTAACACTCAATTACTGTAAAATTGGTTTACTCTTGTTACAACTGGCACAAAACTTGGTATAAATGATGGTATATATAACAACCAAATGTCATAATAATGATGGTATATATAAGTTGAATGCTTACATTATATACAAACCTAAAACTTTACATTGGAAAAAATAGGTTATGACTACAATCTTGATTAACATTGAAACCATAAAAAAAAACACTCTGTTAAAGCAAAAAAATTGGTTTACATATGAAAGAAAAAAACACAAAACTGGGTAAAAACAATGGTATGTATACGAACCTGCAACTTTGAATGAAATCCAATCGATCATATACAAGCATTTAGTTTAATTTTTCAATAATGATAAAACCCAAATTTATACCAAACTCATACATGTACAAACCAAACTCACACTATAAATTTATCACAAAATTTAACCAAAAAAGCAACCAAATAAATGCATAATCACAGAATAAAGACAATATCCAACAACGAAATCAAAACCATAAACGCAACTAAAGTACTATCCAAAATAACAAAAGAGATTCAAAATAATAAAACATTCATGAAATTCTATCTTAAGAAATAACACTGTTTACTCCTTGACCCTCCGATTTGACCGACCACCTTGCTTAGAAGCTTCATCTTCACTAACAGATTCAGTATCACTTTTCATCTTTCCATATTCCCACAGTAATGCCCCAAATCTCAACCGAAGATTTTCAGCATTTAAACCCAACATAGATATGTTCCTATCTCCACGGCACACATATTCACCAAAAGCACAGGTATACAGACCAAAATCCCTACAAATATTACCCAATCAGCATAATTAGTACAATACATAGTATAATCAACCACAAAAAAGACACATTATACTTACGTTGAATTGTCGAGTTGTTGTGGGATGTTTTCACGATTACCATATACCAACGAATCACCAACTGGCCTTCCAGCATAATGCACATCTGTATTCCAGTCAATGTCTTTCCTTAAAGCATAATAATCAGTAGCAACTAGGAACAAAGGTATCATTCTAGATATTTTTTGAACCAAACTTGTTACTGCATTGGTATGTTTAACCCCATAACCATTTAAAGAATAAAAAATGTATAAACACCTTTTCCTTATGGAAAAAACAACAAGAAACCAGTGGAATGCAGCACTACTATTGACTGGAATGCATACATGATCAACATCCAACCATGGAGTATTAGCAAGAATCCTATCACCTCTTATATATTGTGCAACCTCATGATGTATGCTAATCAGACTTTCATCTTTATCATTGGTCTCCCACGCATCATGGATTTGAACAACCCAACTGATGAAAAAAGGGTCAGTAGTAGTAACTCTTGCACTATTATCAGGACCACACTTGCAAAACATGCGAAGATAATACATTATCACATCAACATGTTGCATAACAAGTTTTATTAGTTATCACCAAACAATAAAATAATATCACAACTTGATTGAAAGAATCACCATTATCTGATTATTACCTATTAGACTATATTTAAAATTCTATGTTTGTGTCATTGTACCTATTAAAATATAATTAGGAGTCTATATTTGTGTCATTAGTTTATTTTCCTAACATACATACCAAAAACAATTGTCCCCAGAGAACTAAATCACATATTCCAGTGACTACAATGAAACCATTTTCACTTACCAATCACTAAAAATCACAACAAAAAACAAATACCAAGTCTTACTTTAATATAGAGTTACACAGTAAGAAATTACCAAATCTCTCCAAGGTTGTCCTGGATAAGCCAAAGGGTGAAACCAATCCATCAAATCCACCCTACCAACACTAGACTCAAAAGGAGGATCGATTGGATTTGAAGTAGCAGTGAAGAAACTGGTTTTCCTATAAAACAAAATGAGTAATTATAGCATATAAAGTAAATGAACAAATGGTAAAATACAATTACACAACAATACATACTTTCCACGTTTCTTGGATAATTTGTTATCAACCCATTTTTTAAAATGAAGGATAACTTCATTGTACATATCAAACCCCTTGTAATTTACAAAAGGATGCCTCCATAAACAGTACTTCACTGTGTTCACCGATGTGCCACCTGATTCACTTAAGTTTGTTTATGGTGATTGGGCATACTTTTCTAGAATCTTCGTACGAACATGTTGAACTGGAGAGATATGTGTGTTTTCACCCTCAATAACACCAAACTGATTGAGCTTAGTTTTTCCAGCTTCAGGAACTTCCAAAGGTGTGACACAAATATTTTCAGATTCAACTTCTACCAATGATGACACATATGTTTGTCTAGTTTCAAGAGCAACCAACTGTGATTCACGCATATTGGGCATAACAAAGTCATCCAATGTAGGAGTTTTTCTATTTATTTCAAAATCAACAGGTACACCACCTATTAAGATATACAAACATCATTTATGTATGTATATTTTATGATATTTTAAACACAAACCAGAAATGAGCTAAAAATAGTTATAAAAAATAGATTTAAGCTAACAAAAAAGTACTTACAACTGTTATCAAAAACATGATTACGAAACGAAGATGGTGTCTGGACACCATCTTTATCTCTACAATCTTGCAAATGTTCATTTTGGACATCAACTTTTCCTTTTCTTTGATCCTCAACAACAACCTTAATGTTCTCAATAAAAATAAAATTTTGAGTCATTCAGGTATTACAGTAAGACAACAATATAGCTAATAACGGATATGTAATCAACAAGAAGATTAAACATATTTAAAAATCAACACAAACTATACACATTAACATTTATAATAGTCTTGATCTAAAAATTAGTTTATAAGCAAATAATAAGTCCATATATTAATAAGTAGACTAACCCGTTCAACACCTAAATCTTTGTTGGTTGAAACATCATTTTGAAGAGATTTCAACTCTTTAATGATATGTTTGAATGATGAATCCATAAACCATTTCAACAAACTTAGCATCTACATTTTTTTCAAACTTTTCCAACTCATTACGAACCTAACAAAAATTAAAATGACATTAATGTTTCTTCAACCAAAATTCTGACAATAAATAAATAATATTTATAATCAAACCTTCACAACTTCTTGGGCATTTTTTTTTGCAAATCCTTATTAAATGACAAACTCGGATCACTTCCAACTTTTTGTGCAGAAATATGAGGCAAATCTTTGCCATTCTGTCGAACGAAAAAATGAGTCTTGTAAATTCTCGTTTTGCCTTACAGATCTATCACATTTACTCTTCTTATTAAATGGAATAAGAGTCAAAACAGTTAGGTTTTCCGCTTCAATGATAGCAAGCTCCTCATCCATGAACACAAGATCTTCAAATATATACTAACACAATAATAGTAAATTATGAATATACACTACTCATAAAAAAGAAAATTAATTAATAATAACGATAAAACTTCTATTACCTGATTGTCATATTTTCTGAACATTCCTTTCTGGAGATGAACAAAACATATCTTGTTTTTTGATATATCCTAATTGAATATTCTAGGTGTTTGATTGGATTTACGAATTGCAATTGAACCATCAACTTTGTTACAACATTCGTAAAATCAAATTTGCAATGCGACCGAAAACCCTTCAAACTTCACATAATTCGGATCTTTTGCCATTTGACTCGATATGGAATGACGAAGATTGAAAAAGGAGAGATTGCCCCAGGGGTACATAATGTACTATCCCGACTCAACACATAAGAAGTGATCTTTTGGAATTTGTGAAAATTGTGGTGGAGATGACAATATGAATGTACTAATGAAATAAATCATAGACATATTAAAAAAGTCTTCTTCCTGAATCAATCCATCTTATTTAAACACTCTTATGAAATCAGCTTTCAAAATCTTATCAACAGTATTTGGAAAGTAACGAGAAAGTAACTTTGATGTACTGTTCGGATCATGATCAAAACCCATACACCCACCACACTTAAAACCAAAAATTACCAAAAATTCTCTAAGCCCAAAATGCATTTCTTTACAATTTATGTCAAACACAAACATGTCATCCCGATTGTTAGATAAATGATAAACAAGACTTCTAATAATCTGAGGTTGGACTTTCAATTGGGATAAGTCTAATAGATAACCAAAAGGAGACTCTTTAAACAAATGAACACTGCCAATTTTTTCAAGTAGCTTTGTAATATCAACAAAAACGTTGACATTAACGTAAGAACACCAACGCGATTGTTTCTTCTTGATCTAAAAATAATATATTAAAAATCAATAAATTATAATAGTCAAAAAAGGCAAAATTTATAAAATAAACAAAGAAATATTTGCATCAAACAGTACATTACTAGAAAACGACCGTAAAAACATACATTTGGTGGTACTTGTGTTGCCTTTTTTCCTTTTATTATTAATCAGCCTAGCCCATTTTTTACTTAAACCCTTTATACCTTTGCTCACCGAACCCCATCAACATTCTAGGGCAGAAAAAAAATTAATTAATGTTACAAACCTTTCTAATAAGAATAAGATTCAACACTTGCATGTCACAAAAAAATAGAAATTTAATCAAATAAATAAATACCTTTAAATAATGATCATTATTTACTCTTAATCTTTTAGAGAGGGGGATTTCATCCTCAAAATCGTTGTCATGTGGATAATGATCTTCTAGCAATTTTTCTTTGCCCTTCGATTTTGTATTAGCCCCATAATTATCTTTTTGTTGAACTTTGTAGGATGATGAAGAATTGATAACAATACACTCATTAGTTCTACCATATGGTCTTGAACAACTGATTGGCGGGATATCAATGACTACCACAGATTTGTTAAGTGTAGGACTTTTACGTGGAGTCTTTTCCATCGAACAACGGTAAATTTTTTAGTTAGTTGGATTGTGAATCGTTTATGTGAAGAAGATTAAAGGTTTATGAAAATAGAAGAAGAATATGGAAGAGATAACCCTTTTGACTGCCCAAAATATTTTCAAGATATCTTGAAACTATAACTCCACATTGATAAGTACATTGCCTTTCTTGGTAAAAAAAACAGCTTTATCAAAAAACAAATAAACTAATTATGATCCCAAAAAGGTCCACTAAGCCTAAAAAAGGGGAAAAAAAATAAAAGTAATGAAACATGTGTCTTTGAAACTGTTTCGGAGAGAGAATATTTGATAAATATTAATATTCTAATTATACTCCATATAAAACGCACGAAATACTAAAAGTATGAGAGAGAAAAATTTGTAAAACAAAATTAAATTAAATACAAAAATTAAATGTTTTGTTATGTATGTAATTTTAAAACTTAGTTTGTAATTAAATATAAGTATATTGATATTTTGTTAATAAAAGTCTTAAGTAGTATATTTTTGTAATTTTCACATATTATTTTTGTTTTCAGATCTTTTAAAAAACATGAATGTTTGTATTCAGATCTGTTTATCAAAAAAAGACTTTTTTGATTTTTAGATCTGTTGCAATAAACTAAATCATAACTGTTTAATTTTTTTTTCAGATCCTCTTGTCAAAAACATTTTTTTTCATTTCTGAAAATTAATTTCAGATTTTCTTTTTAAGAAAAAATATAAATTCAAAACTTTTTCTAAATTCATGTCAAAAATAATAATTTATTATACCCAATGACAAAGTTTTAAAATTAGAAACAAATTTCTATATTTACAGACTAGAAAATCAATCTATATCTCCAATACGAGTGAAGGATTACATATATCACATGAATCTAATCTATGTTAGACATATGTAAATCAAATATACAAAAACTTATTTGTTCTTCTCATAGCGATACAAAAGACTTCGTTGAATCGCGGTAGGAATTATTGGTCTACAGTGATTGTCACAATGTTTCAAAGAAATTCCTATTTCATAGCCTAAAATGTATTCTATTGTGGAGAGAGATTAAGACACACAAAATATTGCCATTTTCTATCTATTAGAACTACCAATTGTTTTAAAATTATACACCATATGATACTTTATACAGGAAATATTAGGTTACATTACTTACTTTAATGGACCTTAAAACACCCCTTATGGATGAGCCCAAATATTTTTTCTAAAATTATATATTAATGTAAATTAATAAAGGAGATGTGAAATTGTTATTTAGTTTTTTCTCGCTCAATGTTCCATATGCTAATCGGGGCCAGAAAGGGGTCAATTAATTTAAATTCATGTTATGTAAGGTCCATTTAACAAGAAACTTCTCAATCACATGATATTTTAAGGTTCAAGTTAAAATTATTTGAGTAATTAGAGGTGAAGAGATCATATCCATCTCACTATAACCCTTCTTGATAAATTCATACTGATTAAGAGTAAATATTCTACATTAAAACTATAACTTGTTTATACAATGGCATAACAACAATAAAGAAATCCATAATGTGAGTTCTAAAAAAAACATAAGCTTGAACATTCGTTGTTACTATTTTATCGTATTGTACCCATAGAAATATAATACAATTATTCCATTATTAATGAATCGAACTAGGCCCGATTATAAAGATCTAACATCTATATGTGATTTCTCTAAAATCTAATATTTCAAATGTTGGAAAAATTATATATCTTGCCAAAATAACTTTTTTTCCATACATAATTACTGAGTTACTATATCAAAGTTTTTTTATTGTACCAAAGTTTGATTTACCGAACCAAACTTTGAAAGTTATGTATTATGTATCTGCTCTTAATTACTGATTATGAAAATCAAAATTTGAAAATACCAAATCAAACATCAAACATTCACCCCTTCTCGACTCATATATTAATTATATTAAAAAAGAGTAGAGAGAAGGGTAACATAAACCTAACCTTCAATTAATCATAATGTTGGTTACACTTGTCAAAGAACAAATCGGAAAAACCTTACAACTAAGTTATGAGGACTCTTCTAGTTTACAGTAAATAAGGGAAACTTGTGAGAGCTTTTTGTTCTTATATCACTTAATGTTTGATATCTTAATCAAGGCCTAGAGAGCGGTAGATTAGTTTGAATTCAGTCTATGTAGGAACCGTTTAAGGAGAAAATGCTCCTTAAAGATTTTTTAAAGCCTGAATCTGAAACCCTTAATTAATTAAGAGCGAATAGATCTTATCAATCTCCCAATAACTCTTATTGATTAAGATTGGTGTTCTTCATTAAAACAATAACAGGTTTGTACAAAGACATAGCCACAATAAAGAGATACACAATGTGAGTTCTATAAAGAGAACACATAAACTTGAACATTATTAATTACTTATTATTTTTATCATATTATCAACCATAGAAAATTACTTACAGTTAACCTAGGGATACAACATAAGTACCCCCTAGAGTATGACCGAAATTCTTGAGACACACCTAAACTTAACTAAGGTCCTACAATGTCATGACCAGAGCCTACACCCTGGATGTGGCTGGCACTCCAGAACCATTGCTGACCCTCAAGTGAAGCCTCATCCTGGTTGACTACAATCGGAAGACTAACTCTAGCATACATAAGCATCAAATTGAAAGAAACGTTTAAAAGTAGTTTACTGAATCTCAAAACTTTGCTGATTATACTTATTATGAAACATAAGTTTGAAATAAAATATATGAAACTGAAAGACTCTCTTAAACTGTCTATCTATGAAGTCTCTACTTTACAATGATGAAAGTTGAGATAAGACCCACGACTCTTCAAGAGAACTACTATTGACACTCATAAAATTGGAGTCCTCTAGAAGCAAGGAGGTCTTACTCAAAAGCAGATGAAGTGATCTAAACAAACTTTTTTGAGGATCATAAGAATTTGTATTTGCATCATTAAAAGATACATGTTGAATGTCATCAGCAAATTGAATGTACCAATATGTAATATAACTAAAAAACAAATAACTGAATGAAAGGACCGCAGTAGATATAAATATATACTTAATCGAATCAATACATGAACATGAAGTGAAAACCATTTAAGATTCACAATAAAATGTAAAATGAAAATAATATACTTTACTTGTGAGGAGTTTCTATAACCGACAACTATTACCATGAGCATGACAATGATACACTATTTCACCTCACGTTGTCAGGGCCATCCTATACTTTGCTGGTGTATAGGATGATATCGTGACTATGGATCCATCTAATTGGCCTTCTCAGAAGTAGTGAAGAGTTGCATGAAGAGTCAATTCTATCCTATCCTACGCTGGCTACGTAGTTCTATGGGACTTCCGAATCATAAAAGAGTCTAACCCAATTCGGTGCTCGATACTGCTCCCAAAATAAGTGATATAACTTTATGCTCAATGTTTAAAAACATAGACTTTTCCTAGGTCGAGATAATTTCTCAAACTATCCTCTTAAAAGAGGTAACTTCTCATGAAATATCTTTGAACTCATAACTCATTTAGGAATCAAACTTTCTCTTTTATCAATGTAAAAACTGATGTCCTAAGGAATAATTAGTCCCTTATACTCTTACTCAATTCATACTTGAAAACTCTTTCTAAAAAACATATCAAAATCATATTGCGATATGATCATTGATTACTTAGGAAGTTATACTGCCAAAACATTGATGGAATATCTAGATACCATACTGCTTAAACATTGATGGCATACTTGATTTAACGTTTCAAGCACACCTCATCCAATTCTAGGTGTCAACAATCATAAATAAGTATAAAACCCAACTAAATTAGTTGGGGTCGAATCCTACAACGAGCGGTACGTGTTAGGAATTCAATTAAGAAATTTGAATGCGGTCTAATCAGCCAAAGGAATAAATATTATCGAAAAAAGACATATTAAATTCAAGGGGTGACACGAATGTCAAATGGGGGTTTTCGTTATGATTATCAACAACAAACAGTCACACACAATTTGAAATAACAATAGGGAGATAAATTCTCGGGATGTGATCGATTATAGGCAAATATATGGGTAATTGCAACTACTAGTAAATAGATAAATATCAGTGAGTAGGCTAGACTATAAGGGAAATAGTTTTCTCTCGAACAACTACCCTGAATCAAGTGATTTCTTTCTAACATCAACAAGCATGACAATGAAGAACAACCCACACCTTAATCCATTCACTCTCTTAAGATAAATGTGTGGGATTGGGTTTAGGATTCACTTTCTCGAGCTAAACTCAGATCAACCCAATACCCACAAACCATTAATCAATAACCTTAGTTCTAAAACCTCTCTCTTGAGCAATCCAAGAACACAAATATAAAATTGCATTTGGAACTACAATTCTTAAATAAACCACAATTAATGATTAAACTCGCTTTTAAATAGCATTTAAACTAGCAATTAGCAATGCCCATAAACTAATTCAATCCATAATCACATG
This sequence comes from Solanum acaule, assembly GCA_036250505.1. Classification (NCBI taxonomy): domain Eukaryota; kingdom Viridiplantae; phylum Streptophyta; class Magnoliopsida; order Solanales; family Solanaceae; genus Solanum; species Solanum acaule. Next base: position 12,707 of record JAJOOR010009929.1, read on the forward strand.
ATCACATCCCAGGAATTGGGGTTTTAGCTAAACATCATAAAAAGGTAAAAATTATTACCAAATCGATTAGCCATCAACTAGGTAAGAGAGATTTAGTCTATACAATGCTCAATTTGAAGAAAATTTGATACCCACTTCCTAAATCTCCAAATTGAATCTTTAAGGTTCTTCAAAAACTCCGAAAAACTTGTTCTAAGTTAATTTCGTCTTCACAAATGTAAAAAGATCCTAAACTAAATGTTCTAAATCTAATTTATAGTCGCCGAAAATAAGATACAAAAGCTCATTTGATGAAGTAAGTCAGGCTCGCCGATCCACTCGGCGAGCCGCCCTTTGATCTTTTCCATCGCCTTTTAGCCCTGATATTCATCATCCTCAAGGTCTGTAACTTTGGGTGATCTATCTTGACTTTGCAGAACTACTCGGTAATAGGACGACTACTCCTTTTCATTACCGACTTGGTTTTTTCCTTCAGGGCTTGGCACACTGGAACTTTAGGCAGTCACGTAGCCACTCGGCAATTCGCCAAGTGAACTTGGCGATCACCAGACTTGCCTCTCTTCATTCTTTCAGTTTGTTTGTTCCTTTTTGCCCGTTAGTGTCCTTGCTTTGTTCCTCAATATATGTACCAGAAAATCAAGGATTTAACATCGGTTTATGGCACAATTTGTTCCTCAATCTATGTACCTAAATGAGTCCAAATCTCGGACTCATCAGTACTCGACTGTCATACTAATCACATTTTAAAAATTCTTTCTCAAAAACCATCTTTACTTTCTCAAAACTCAGTTTAAAAAGTCAAATGTTGGCTTTAAAAGCTTCTCAAAATTTATAACTCAATTCAAATGGTTCATGCTAAATTATGGATATGAACGACTCAAATTAGGTGTGTTAATAGCAATATGGGAACTCAGTACTCAGAACGCAAGAACTCAAAGACACTACTCATCTCAAGAATACTCAATTCATTGGGTTCATGTTGAAATATAGATATGCACGAATCAACTAAAGAATCTTAATGCATAACATATAGCAATTCATTAATTAGAAATAGAATTTCAAAAAGAAACAGGAACTCGAGAACTCAAAATCAACTCTTCTCAAGAATACTCAAATCTAGGGGTAGAATCCTAGATTTCTCTTTTACTTATTTGAAAGTAGATATAGGGTGTGAGGACAAACTATTCCAACACTATGATAACCTTACATACCTGAAAAAAGAAGGTTCATAAAGAATCTTGAAAAAGAACTTGATTGAAACCTTGAAACCCTAGCTTGAAGGAGAACAATCAAGAGAACCTTTCTTGAATTAGTTTCTTGAAATCTCTATTGCCAAGAAATATTATTTCTCATTAGTGATTCATAATTGTATGGAGGAATTTAAGTTGGAAAGAATAGAATTTTTGGAGAATGACTTACCTTGGAGGAAAATCTTGAAAAAGATTCAAAGAATCTTGAATGGAGTTTTCTACTTTGATTTTTCCTTAGGGTTTTACCTTAGGGTTTGATAGAGAAGAGAATGATGGATTAAGATATGAAAATATGATTTTTTGGGTCTTTAATTAGTCAAGAAATTTGTTTAAGGTTTTCTTAGAGGTAAAAAGATAAAAACGACCATTTTTAATGTTTTCCCGTCGGCTAATTCATCACTACACTGTATCAGGTTACTAAAATGGTCATAACCTTTTACTCAAAACTTGGATTGACGCAAAATTGGTGAAATTTTAAAGAAGATTCAAATACCTTTAATTTGATTGGTTATGGTCCATGTAACTCTTTATATTCTAAGAGAAATGGTCGTTTGAAATTGACCCAAGTATAGAATCTTACATCAAAACTTATCAGTAAGGAAACTTTCAATTCAACTTTGTTCTAGAAGTTTCTAGTGGTCATAATTGATATCCAAAACCATTCCCACACTAAAGAATTTACCTTTACACGTATGGTAAATTTAAGAATCACCCGATACTACCTTACATGTAAATGGAGAATAGTGCAGGTCTTAACTTTAAAAAATTTGGAGTGTTTCAATATCCCCCCTTGGATCATTTGTCCTCGAATGATAGTTAAACTGAGGATGGAAGGGAAAGGAGTTACTTTTACTATCTTTCTAACTTTTAAACTTTCCTACTAACATAGGTGGAAATGAATCATACAATGAGCTTGGAATTGTCTATAGCTCATAAGTCAAGAACAATATGAGTTTGAGCAAGGTCACACTTTATCGGAAGCTATTTGATATAAGGCACGAATATCTGGGAACAAGGTAAGAATAGGAACAATATGCCTTTAGTGCTATCACTAGTAGCTTTGACGCTTAGAATACTTCTAAACTATGCTCTTCTTTTTTATTACCACACCTCATTGGCTGCAACTCATAGCTCTCACAAGGGTATATGACTACTCTTACAAACTGAGTCTAACTGTATGCTTTTACAATATTCAAGCCTAACTCAAAATCATAAAGTACTTAACATATGGTGATTATTCAAATCTAAATCACAAGATTCAGGTTCTATACCTCTATAGGAAATCTCATCCCGCAAATGTTACTCCTTACCACTATATTCAACCAACATCAAGTCTAAATCAAGAACCACCTAAGGCATCATGCATTCATCTACATGCTACAAACAGCACAATCAAGTCTAGTACTGTAACCACTTCATGGACACCTACTAACCAATCCTTATAAGAATTCCCATTCTCTCATCATTCCTACCAACTGCAATTTCATGCATTACTACTAGAAAACTGACTTATTACACATCGTAAAACCTTATCTCATTCTTTGTCAACATTTATAACCTTAGATGGAATAAACACACCATCACTATCACAATAAGAGAATAGTAATCATCTTCTCTATCATCACACAACTACTATCAACCATACCACTCTTAAAACTAAAAAGGATCACTGAGAAAACTTTAGGGTGAAAGATCATAAGCACGATTAATTCGAGAATTCAGGTATAAGAATATGCATGACATCACATTATGTTGCTAGCCATTGAGAGTAATTCATGGATTTATGAGACTGAACATACTGTGAGACATGATTGCTTATATGCATTGGTTCATAGCATGAAACTGATAGCCATAGCTTTATGGATTAAGATTGATATCAATGAGCTAAAGTCTTTGCCCCTCATTATGAAAACTGAGCATATATGTGAATCTCTTTGAAGTGTATGGGCATAAGTCATGAACACAATTCTGATTTAAGAAAGATCATCATGATGTAGAAATGACTGAACTTTGAGGAATATGCTATAGTATGAATGGATTCATAGACCTCTACAACTCTTTTGGAAGACATAACTATCTCATTCTCAACACTTGAATTGATTTCTCATCTTATCATCTCTCCCTTAGGTTTAAAACTGACACTTCAAAAATAATGGACGTATTCCCTCTTCTCTAAACTAGTCTACATTTCCTTTAATACTCGGAAAGGCTTATCTCATGGCTATGGAACTCTCCATCAGCATGTACTCTTCTAGGACCTCTTTCTAAGATGCTTCTATTAACCCCTTTTCATTGGCTTATAAGGCCATTTCATTTAACTCTTAAGGAGAAGAAAATAATGCTCACCTCAGCCTATTCCACATTGACAGCACAAATATACTATCTAGGCACATATGGAAAATCATTAACTTAATTGGAACCACGTTTGATTTACATACAATCTCGGTACACCTCTTAATGCTCTTGTTACTCTTATGACAATTCTACTGCACGATTTAGAGTATAAATGAAGGGAAACTTTTTCCAAAATGTTTATAGTCCCTCATTTGTAGAAGTGGGGCCCCCACAACCATAAATAAGACTATATTTACACGACTTCATACAAACCTTAGGACAATTGAACTGTGTGCTCTGATACCATGTTTGTCATGACCCGAAGCCTACACCCTCGACGTGACTGTCACTCCAAAACCATTGCTGGCCCTCAAGAGAATCCTCATCCTTGCTGACTACAAGTGGAATACTATCTCTAGCATACACAAGCATCAAATTGAAAGAAACGTTGAAAAGCAGTTTACTGAGTCTCAAAACTTTGATGAATATATTGAGTATGAATCATAAGTTTTAAATAAAATATCTGAAATTGAAAGATTCTCTTCAAATGTCTATCTATGAAGCCTCTACTGTACAAAGATGAGAGATGGGACAAGACCCGCGACTCTTCAAGAGAACTACTATTAACAACTCATAAAATTGAAGTCCTCCAGAAGCAAGGAGGTCCTACTCAAAAGAGGATGAAGTGATCTCAACAGACTCTTGCTGAGAATCCTAAGAACCTGTATCTGCATCATGAAAAGATGCAAGTCGAATGAAATTAGTACATTGAATATGATAGTATGTTATATAGCTGAATAACAATTAACTGAATAAAAGGACTGCAATAAATATAGATATATACTCACCTGAATAAATACATGAACATGAAGTGAAAACCATTTAGCTTTACAATAAAATATACAATGAAAGCAACATGAAAATAATATACTTTACTTGTGGGGAGTTTCTTTAACCGACAACAATTACCATTAGCCAGGCAATGATACACCGTTTTGCCTCACGTTTCCAAGGTTGGCTTCCTATACTTTGATGGGGTATATGATGATATCGTGACTATGAATCCATGTAATTGGCCTTCTCAGAGGTAGAAAGGAGTCGCATGAAGAGTCAATGCTATTCTATCCTACGCTGGCTACGTAGTTCTACGGGACTTCCGAATCATAAAAGACTCTAACCCAATTCAGCGCTCGATACTACTCCCAAAATAAGTTATATAACTTTATGTCAATGTTTAAAAACATAGACTTCCTCTTATTTGAGATAATTTCTCAAACTATCCTCTTAAAGGAGGTAACTGCTCTTGAAATATCTTAAACTCATAACTCATTTAGAAATCAATGTTTCTCTTTTATCAATATAAAAACTGATACCTTTGGGAGTACTTAGTTCCCTTATACTATTACTCAATTCATACTTGAAAACTCTTTCTCAAAAATATATTAAAATCATATTGTGATATGATCATTTATGACTCGGGAAGTCATATTGCATAAACATTGATTGTATATCTATATACTATACTCCTTAAACATTGATGGCATACTCGACTGTCATACTAATCATGTTTTAAAAATTCTTTCTGAAAACTCATCTTTAGTTTCTCAAAAACTCAGTTTAAAAACTCAAATATTGGCTTTAAAAAGCTTCTCAAAATTTATAACTAAATTTATAGGGTACATGCAGAACTATGGACATGAACGACTCAACTTAGGGGTCTTAATAGCAATATGGAAACTCAGTACTCAAAACTCAAGAACTCAAGGACACTACTCATCTCAAGAATACTCAATTCATAGGGTTCATGTTGAAATATAGACATGAACGAATCAACTCAAGAATATTAATGCATATTATACGAGAATTAAAAATTAGGAATATAATTTATAAAATAAACAGGAACTCGAGAACTCAAAATCAACTCATCTAGATAATATTCAAATCTAGGGGTATAATCCTAGATTTCTCATTTATTGATTTAAAAGTAGATGTAGGACCTGAGGACAAACTAGTCCAATACTATGATATCCTTACATACCTGAAAGTTCTTGAAGAATCTTGAAAAAGAACTTGATTAGAAGCTTTGAAACCCTAGCTCGAAGGAGAACAATCAAGAAAACCTTTCTTGAGATGGTCGAACTAGTTTCTTGAAATCTCAATGGCCAACAATTATGATTTTCATTAGTTATTTATAATTCTATGGAGGAATTTAAGTTGGAAAGAATGGAATTCTTGGAGAAAAACTTATCTTGGAGCAGAATGATAAAAAGGATTTAAAGAATCTTGAATGGAGTCTACTACTTTGATTTTCCTTAGGGTTTGAGAGAGAAGAGAATGATGGATTAAGAGATGAAAATCTGATTATTTTGGGTATTTAATTAGTTAAGAAATTCATTTAGGGTTTTCTTAGAGGTATAAAGACAAAAAAGACCCTTTTTAATGTTTTCCCATCGACTAATTCGTCACTACACTATATCAGGTTACTAAAATGGTCATAACTTTTTACTGAAAACTCGGATTGGCGCAAATTTGGTGGCATTGAAAAGAAGATTATAATACCTTTATTTTGATAGGTTATGGGCGACATAACTCCTTATTTTCTAAGAGATATGGTTGTTTGAAGTTGACCTAAGTAGCATCTTACATCAAAACTTAATCGGTAAAGAAACTTTCAACACAATTTTGTGCTAGGAGTTTCTAGTGGCGATAATTGATATCCAAAATCAAAATCACACCCAAAAAATTACCTTTACATATATGTTCAATCTAAGAATCACCCCACACAACCTTACATGTGAATGAAGAATAATTCGGATCTTAACTTGAAAATTTTAGTAGTGTTATATATTACCCCCTAACTTCTTTTTCGTATTTTTGTGCACCTTTTGTGCTGACGTGAAACCTCCAACCACACAAGTTGGTTGTGTCTTTACACACTCGCCCTCCACATGTGTGATTAACATTTCAAGGACACTTCATCAAATTCTAAGTGTTAACGATCATAAATCAGTATAAACCCAACTAAATGAGCTGGGGTCGATCCCACAGAGAGGAGCTTTCTTTTGAATTCAACTATGAAGTTATGGCGGTGACATTTGCAGCTAAGCAAATAAAACGCTTAGAAATCATCGTAAAAAGACGAAATTCAATACCTGCTACAAACTCCATATCTAGGTATTTGAAAATCAAAAGTTTAGTATGAAGAATCTCTCCGTTATTACAATACCCAAATGAAAAATATTGCAAAAATTACTCAAATTCAACAACAATAGTGTTTTTGCTCTCTTTTCTTTGTTCCTCCCAATTTCTGAATGCTTTCTCTCTCTTCCAAAAATCAATTTATACTAATCTGAGGTGTAGCTTTTTGGGGCCAATTGGCGAGGAGAGGCAGCCTTCGCCGACCATTCGACGACTCGCCGATTGTCCTTTTGTCTCGCCTTCTTTCTTCACATTTTCTTTCTCCAACCACTGTAATTTTAGGTGATCCAGATCGGGATCGCCGTTCCATCCTGCGATGCTCCCTTTAATCTTTTAACTCGCCAATCTTCATTTACGTGGGTCTCCATCAGTACTTTCAGCGACATGGTTGTCCTTCGCCAATGCAGTCGGCGAGTCACCGAACGGAAATGCAGTTCATCGAAGTTCTTCCTATTTCAGGCTCAGTGTTCTATAAATTTAGGTGATCCAGGATTAACTTGGTGATCTACCGAGTTATCTCGGCGATCATCAGGCTTGTACTTCTTAATTTCTTCAGCTTGTTTGTTCCTTTTTTTGCCTGTTAGTGTCCTTCCTTTGTTTCTCAATCCATATACCTGAAAATCAAGGATTTAACATGAGTTATTGGAACAAATTAAGCATTTGAGGACACTAAATCTATGTAAAAAAGGCCCTAAATGAGTCCAAATCTTGGACTCAGCAACACCCCTAACTTAAATTTTTGCTTGTCCTCAAGTAAACTCAAGTTCATCAGTTCAAAAAGGCTTGTCTTCCCAATTTCTGAATGCTTTCTCTCTCTTCCAAAAATCAATTTATACTAATCTGAGGTGTGGCTTTTTGGGGCCAATCGGCGAGGAAAGTCGGGCTTCGCCGACCATTCGGCGACTCCCCGATTGTCCTTTTGTCTCGCCTTCTTTCTTCACATTTTCCTTCTCCAACCACTGTAATTTTAGGCGATCCAGATCGGGATCACCGTTCCATCCCACGATGCACCCTTTAATCTTTTAACTCGCCAATCTTCTTTTACGTGGGTCTCCATCAGTACTTTCAGCAACATGGTTGTTCTTCGCCAATGCAGTCGGTGAGTCACCGAATGGAAATGCAGTTTGCCGAAGTTCTTCCTATTTCAGGCTTGGTGTTCTGTAAATTTAGGCGATCTAGGATTAACTTGGTGATCCACCGAGTTATCTTGGCGATCATCAGGCTTGCACTTCTTAATTTATTCAGCTTGTTTGTTCGTTTTTATGCCTTTTAGTGTCCTTGCTTTGTTCCTCAATCCATATACCTGAAAATCAAGGATTTAACATGAGTTATTGGAACAAATTAAGCATTTAAGGACACTAAATCTAAGTAAACAAAGCCCTAAATGAATCCAAATCTCAAACTCATCAACACTCCTAACTTAAATATTTGCTTGTCCTCAAGTAAACTCAAGTTCAGCAGTTCAAAAAGGGTGTCTCAAACAGTGCTACATAAGACTCAATCATGAATATACACAACAAGAATTAGCTTACTCATGCATGGATCAATTGTGCCCTCAAAGATTCAAATTGTGACTCACCATTATCAAAGATGCTCAAGTTCACAATACTTGCTTGCAAGTTCAAGCTCAACAAAGGTACTCAAATGCCCTGACAACAAAGAATATTCCATATTCACACATTAATCTTCAACCATTTATGGCTCCGAAATCACACACGACTCTCACACTCACAAAGATGAACACATGCATGACTTCACCCATAGGTTTACCCTTATGTTCCAATCAACATTCGTTTCAGCGCACTCAAGATAAAAAAGGTCTTTCAAGGCTTGTAACGGGGCTTAGGGTAAAGGTTTGGTCATTTAGGATCAGTGGCTGCTACCCTCATGAAATGTGGTCTGAGCGTCACTTTTCTTCCTTTTCTTCAACATTTTTACTCTTGCTAAAAAACGCACCCCATTATTCAATATTCAATGAGTTTCCCAACATCCCATTTCTTTTGCATCTTTCAAAACTTTATTACATAACTTTTTCATTATTTTTCTTTTTCTTTCTTCTTTTCTTTCTTTTTTTTTATATGGAGGGGTTCCATCTTTTTCAAGACCATGGCTGCAATGGGAATTTTTCACATTTCTTGATTTACCTTCTCTTTTCACCACACCCCCAACATAGGCTTTTGGCGTAAGTTGGCTATTCAAACAAACCACACTTCATGACAGTTATGGGTGAATGGATAAAGAGGGGTTACATTTGTTCAAGTTTCTTCCAAGAAAAGGGTAAGGCTCAAAGGTGTTAAGCAAGGTTCACACATCTCACAAGGTTGGCCACAAAAGAGGTATATTGTCAAATTGTTTCACTCTTCAAAATTGTTACCTAAGATCATTTCAAGTGCTTGCATCAATTAGTCAACCGGACCAATAGGGCAAATTCTAGGTGTCATCACACAAGGTCCAAAGTAAGCTCATCATAGAAGGTATTGGCTCGAATATCAAACAAGACTCCACACTTTTGCTAGTGTGCAATGTTCATCACAAGAGACTTATTCGATAATCAGCTAGTCACAACGAGATGCAAAAGGTTCACACATTGTCTATGCAACTTTATTTGGCTTCATCATAGCTGCACATCCATTTTTGTTCAATTAAGAGCATTATTCAAGCCATCAGTATTGATCATAACCGAAACTCAGATAACATTTTAGAATGAACAAAGGACTCAATGACCAAATAAACCACCCCCACCAAAAGCATCCAACATTGTCCCCAATGTGAGTAGAGAAAAAACAATAACAAAAATGAAAAATAAAGATAAAAATACTGACACGTAAATACACAGAGTAGGGTGACAAGGAATCTTCACTAGGCGCCCATTTGGCGAAATCTTGTAGAGTCGCCGAACTGCTTGGCGATGGTCTGGAGATCACCGATATTTCCAGTGTGCAACCTGTTCATGAAGGGGCAAAAAGGCTGACAAGAAGGGGTTCGCCAAATATGTTGGCGCATCGCATAAAGGACTTGCAACCTCGCCAAAAGATCCAATGGGCCAGGCTATCAGAGCTAATATAAAACGGTGGTGAAAGTCGGGTCACCCAATCACTTTGGCGTGTCACGAGTGATGCAGGTCCCCCTGCCTAATGTTCCAGTATCCAAACCCCACTTTTGATCGCAAGAAGGCAATCTATGTCGCCCTCGCCGAACGAATTCAGTGATCCGCCAATGGGATCCTTGCCTCGCATAATCTCTTACACCGGCACAGTCAGCGAACATTATTTGAAACACTAACACTTGGTTGCCTCCCAAGAAGCGCCTTATATAACGTCGTGGAACGACGTGGAAATGCCCTCAAGCATCTTCCAGATACACCACTTCAATCAGAGAAATCTCATGCCATTCTCCAAAATAAAACTTCAAGCGTAGCCCATTCACCTTGAATGTAGGGCCTTCTTTACCTTTGACTTAAATGGTACCATTCGTGAACACCCATGTTACTCTAAATGGACCTGACCATTTGGATTTCATCTTTGTCGGAAAAGTCTGAGTCAAGAATTATATAGTAACACCCACTCTCCAACTTGGAACTCCCTCTTAAGGATTCTTGAATCATGCCACTTCTTCATCTTTTCCTTGTACAGAGCTGAACTTTCATAAGCCCCGAAAATGAATTCGTCGAATTTATTTAGCTGATCTACCCTTTCTTTTGAAGTCTTTGCCTAGTCCAAATTTAGAGCCTTGAATGCCCATAATGCTTTGTGTTCCAATTCAGCCAATAAATGGCAAGATTATCCGAAGACTAGCTGAGACAGAGACATACCGATTGGTGTTTTGTAGGCGGTGCGATACGCCCACAAAGCATCATCAAGTTTTCGACACCAATTAATCATATTTGCATTTATTGTATTGGCCAAGATACTCTTGATCTCCCGGTTTGACACTTCCACTTGGCCACTTGTTTGATGATGATACGGAGTTTCTACTTTATGTTTCACTCTATATTTTCTCAATGCCGATGCAAACAACTTGTTGCAAAAAGGGGATCCCCCATCACTAATAATAGCCCGAGGAGTACCAAACCTGGCAAAGATGTAGTGTTTTAGGAATTTAACAACATTTCTCCCTTCATTGTTTGGTAGTGTGACAGCCTCCACCCATTTAGAAACATAATCTACTGCCACCAAAATGTACTTATTACCAAACGAGCTCACAAATGGACCCATGAAATCTATTCCCCAAGCATCAAATAACTCAACCTCCAAAATAGGCGTGAGAGGCAACTCATGTCTTTTAGACACTCCACCTTGTTGCTGACATTGAGTGCACTTCTTAACAAACTCATGAGCATCTTTGTAAATGGACGGCCAGTAGTAACCATTTTGAAGAACTTTAGCAGTTGTACGCACCCGTCCATGATGACCCCCAACTGGTGAGGCATGACAAGCATGGAGACTTTTGTTGACTTCTTCCTCCGGCACACATCTCCTAATGATATGGTCTGCACACTCTCTAAATAAGTATGGTTCATCCCAAAAGTACTTCTTGACGTCGAACAAGAACCTCTTTTGTTGATAGAAGTTCACTTCTTCCGGCATTAATCCACACACCACGTAATTAGCAAAATCAGCATACCAAGGAGTTTGTTGGAGAGTTACTGTGAATACATGTTCATCGGGGAATGCATCATTTATGTCTACCTCAAGCTCATCATTCTCCTTCCCTTCTAACCTTGATAGGTGGGTAGCCACCTGGTTTTCGCAACCTCTTCTATCCTTGACTTCAAAGTCAAATTCTTGCAACAACAGTACCCACCATATTAATCTTGACTTGACATATTTCTTTCCCATCAAATACTGAAGGGCAACGTGATCTGTATGAATAACCACTTCGGTACCTAGCAAGTATGAGTGAAATTTCTCAAATGCATATACCACCGCAAGTAATTCTTGCTCTGTAACTGTATAGTTACGTTAAGTACCATGTCACGACCCGATTTCTCGAGTCATGATGACACCTACTATACCCTACCAGTAGGTAAGCCAACCCGTAACCCAGAACATCAAGCAATGAGCGAAAGAGCAGAAACTAGCGAAAATAATAATCTAAACCCGAATAACAAGGCGGAAGCAACCCAAAATAAATATATACAGAAATCCCTCCCAGAACCTGGAAGTCACCAGTACAGAGCTATCTAATAAATAGTACAAGTCCCAAAAGTGGACCACAACAGAGCCTGTTTCAGAGGTAACAAGACTAGCTAAAACAAAAGAAGGAGACAGAACAAACCCAAAACGCCAAGTGCTCACCCTCGTTCCGAATCACTGCTGCAAAAGAAGGTTGGAACTAATCACCGCTGGTAACTGGTATTGGGACCTGCATCACGAAATAGATGCAGAGCGTAGCATGAGTACCAACACAACAGGTACTCAGTAGGCATCATAGGCCGACTGAGCAAAAAGCGGTAAAAACAATAAGAAAGAATAGAATCTAGATACAGAGAGGTCAAAGCGGATACGAAAAGAAAGCACACGAGCATACCAGAAACAAACTAAGTATACTAAACTAAACCTAACTGGACCTCCATAAGCCTAGCAGATACACTCGTGCACAAGCTCAAATAAAACCTGAACGGACCCCCATAAGCCCGACAGGTACACAGAAAAGCTAAGTCTACTGAGAAAGAAGAAAATCGGGCTCACAGCCCAAAGTAACTAAGATAATCCATCAGACTCCACCCAGCCAGCAGTGCACTCCCAGCTCAGCTAGAAAGAGTGACCCTAGGGGGCACCTAACCAAACAGTCCACTCCCAGCCCAGCTAGAAAGAGGGACCCGTGAGTGAGGTAGATATCGCGAGTCGTCCTACCATGCAGTCAGCTCCCAGCCCAGCTAGAAAGAGCGACCCGGGGACACCCAGCCAGCAGCACACTCCCAGCCTAGCTAGAAAGAGAGGCCCGGGGGCGATCGCCGATATCATCGAGTCTACCCAGCCAGCGATACGTTCCCAGCCCAGCTAGAAAGAACGACCCCGGGGGTGATGGTATCTCCAATAGGATCCAATCCAACAACAACCACCGTGGAACGCCGTCCACTCTAAGAAATCACAAAAAAGGCTCCAAGCCTATACTATCTCAATCCCACGCCTCTAGTGATGCACCAAACCTTCGAGAATGCGCCGGAACCGCAGAATGCGAGGGAGAAGATACAGAAGTGCAGCAAGTAGCGATAACGCCTAATCTAAGGCTCAAACTATCAGACTCAAGTCTGTTATTCCAGTCTACAAGGAGCTAAGTCATCCGAACGACGTCGGCAGAAAGTCAAGGCTATCCAGCCCACACGGTCATAAGTCTAAGGCAATACTAGCCTAACCTAGACTAAGGACATCATGCTTACGGTTAAGGATGAACAAGGCATACAATACATAGCATACAATCATACAATAGCATTTAGCACATAAGCATGCAACTCTACTAAATCGGTTAACATGATACTATACCCGAAATGTGGCCAATCGATCCTAACATGAGGTATCTAATCAAAGTAAGGTAGTAAACTAGTACCCACTCCCAATTCACTCCAATCGATATGCTTTTACACAATTAAGCTCAATCTAAAAGAAAGGAAGTCGTAGCCTACCTTAAGGCCGATCGGGCGCTCTCCAAATCACTTTATCGGAGCTTTCCCTTTCCGAACAGTCTCGAAACGCTGCCCTGCTATCAAAAATAGAGTCACAACGTTACTACGGTCATTTAGACACCAAAATCACAACAAACGGAGATGGGTCAATTTTGGAGTCAAAATGGGAATCGTGGGACCCGCACCAAACTGTCCGAATTTGACTCCGTCAAGAGACCCTAAACATCACCCCAAACTTGTGTTCCAAAATGGAACACAATTCGAGGCTCAAAACACAGCAAAAACCAACAAGCAAGAAACCACACTTTAATCAACTAAAAGAAACCCTACAGCAGCAGTCTAAACTCGAAATAAACGAAAATTGAAAGGTGCCCAGCACTCTTTGAACACTCTACGACGAATTCACGACAATTCTCAACATGTGGGACTTTGAATCACCCAAATCCGAGCTAAAATGAGTGAGATATGACCAAAACAATAATACCAAAAACAAAGGCTCGAAAAAGGTACTGCAGTCAGGTTTTATCGCGAAATTATCTCGAACTACGTGCACCCAACAACTTTCGAACACCCTACAACAAAGCCACCGAAAATACGAAGCTCCCGCACTGCGAATCACCTAAATCGGATAAGAGATGAGAGAGTTATGAGAGATTAAGTTTTGGGAAATATTGCTGAAAATCTGCATTATATAATAGATTTTCTGCAATTTTTCCAACTAAAAACTCCGACGGGGTACTCCGATCTCGTTCGGAACCCCGTGCATGCAAACGAGATATGCAACCATACCAAAATCGATATTCCGGACTCAACGGCGCTGTCGAAATTTCCATCGGAGGTCATCTCGATAAAAAGTGGATCCCACTTCCAAAAGCCAATTTTAAGTCAAAATCCACAAAAGGGCTCGAAAAGATATCAAAAACCTCAGGACACTAAAGAAGGGTCAATCTAGACCAAACTCGACATTCTGGAGCTAACCGCACTGAAGGAATTCTCATTCGAGTGCGTTTACTCAGAATGTTGACCAAAGTCAAACTTAGGCTTAAACTTAAAGTTAAAACGCCTAATTGCACCGACTCACACTTAAAACCTCGGGAGTCATGTCGACCATGCTACTAGCTTAAAATGACCCTTCCGGAGTTGATGGAATCGTCAGAATTGGATTCCGATGTCATCTTCTTGAACTTTTGATCGAAAATGATCGTTCAAGGTTCATAAGCTCCAAAACACAAAAACTAGCACCAATACCAAACGGACGACCAGGTGACCGAACTGTCAGTCCTGGCAAGTCATAAATGACTTGGGGTCGCTATAGGAACGCTCTAAACAACACACATAAGTCAAGACACAGAAATGACCAATAGTAGATGGGGTGGAATATCTTATTCCATTTTTGTCCCAACACCACACCTAGTGTCGTACTTCTTGCATCACACATTACTTCGAAAGGTTCTGACCAATCGGTACTAATGATGATCGGAGTGGAAATTAATTTCTCTTTCAAACACTTAAAAGCTATCATGCAAGCATTATCAAAATTGAATTTCACCTTATTTAATTTTCCAAAAGCCTGCACAAAGGGTGTGCAATTTTTGAAAAGTCTTTGATAAATCTCCGGTAAAAACAAGCATGCCCCAAGAAGCTTCGAATGCCTTTCACCGACATTGGTGGTGGTAACTTCTCAATGACTTTGATTTTTTCTTTATCAACTTCAAAACCTTGTTGTGACACTTTGTGCCAAGGACTATACCTTTCCGAACCATGAAATGGCATTTCTCCAAATTTAGGACCAAAGTTGTCTCAACACATTGCTAAAGAACCTATCCCAAATGTGTGAAACACGCCTCAAAAGTGTCACCCACAACCGAGAAATCATCCATGAAGACATCCATTGAATCCTCAACAATGTCAGCAAAAATAGATAACGTACAACGCTGGAAGGTCGTTGGAGCATTACACAACCCAAACTACATTCTTTTGATGGCAAAAGTTCCATACGGGCAAGTCAAAGTGGCTTTCTCTTGGTCTTCTAGAGAAATAGAGATTTGATTATAACTGGAGTACCCATCTAAGAAGCAATATCATCCTCTTTCTGAAAAGCGGTCAAGCATCTGATCCATGAAGGGCATGGGGAAATGATCTTTTTCAGTCCATGAGTTCAATTTCCAGTAATCCATACAAACTCGCCATCCGGTTACCGGTTTCATAGAAACAAGTTCACCCTTTTCATTTGGGACCACCGTGATTCCTCCCTTTAGTACACATTGGACCAGACCCACCCATTTACTATCCGCAATAGGGTAAATCACCCCTGCGTCCAACCATTTTATTATCTCCTTTTTCACAACTTCTTGCATAGGTGGGTTCAATCTCCTTTGATGCTCAATGCTTGGCTTGCATTCGCTATCGAGTTGAATTTTAGGGTGCAAATGCTAGGTGGAATGCCCACAATGTCAGTGGTTGTCCATCCAATGGCTTTGATATATCTTCTCAATACTTCAAGGAGTAACTCCACTTGCCATTCAAGCAAGTCAGCTGCAATAATCACAGGTAAAAGTGTTATTTGCCCCCAAAAATGCATATCGAAGAAGGGAGGGGAGCACTTTTAACTCAAGCTTTGGTGGTTCTTCCGTTGATGGCTTTGCGGGAGGATTTTCCCAATTTTATAGATCAATATCGAGCTTTAATGGATTCTTTGAATATTTTCCCAAATCGAAAAGGGCAGCTACTACCTCATCATAGCCTTGAACTTCCGACTCATGATAGTTTGCAAACACAACTTCAAGTGGCTCACTCATACACATTAAAGGGCTGACAATAGCCACAACTTTATCAATCACATCAATAGTCAAGACCACATGAATATCACTCGGGTGCTTCATAGATTTACACACATTGAAGGTTACTTCATCTTCATTCACCCGAAACTTTAATTCTCCACTTTCAACATCCACTAACGCTCTTCTGGTTGCCAAGAAAGGCCTCCCCAAGATAATTGGAATTTCAGCATCAATCTCTCAATCAAGGATGACAAAATTAGCTGGAAAGATGAATTAGTCAACCTTTACCCACTATAAGAAAAACGCTCTAAGTGAAGGGAAAATTGGTCCCTAAAAGTGAGATTTTGGTCCCTGAAGGTCAATAGAGACTAGCAAAACTGGTCGCCAGCTCATCCTTATAGCCTTCGTCGCTAAGGGCAATAAGGACGAGGTGGACTAGCTGGTCCTTAAAATGTATTTGCGATTAGTATAAAACTGGTTCTTATAATAACTTTAGGGATGGTAGTTCTGGTCCTAGAAATACTTTTGGGGACTATATTTACTGGTCCTTGCATGTAAAACCAACTGGTGCTTAAAGATTTTCAACCACTAGTTTGCTGGTCCTAAAAAGCCAATTTGGACCAAGTGTGGTCCATATCTATACACATGATCTTTAAATTTATATTCTTGGAATTATAATACAACTATTAATGGCAATAATCAAATTGCATATATACAGAACTACCACAACCTGCTTTATATATATATAAACACCATAATACATCTGTCATGTCATTGTTTACACAAATACTTCACAGAAAAAGAAATCTAACATTCTCTATAAAATAATATTAATGTAGATGCCTAGGCCCTTTGAGTTTAAGCACCAACAATTCCCATGTTTGAAGTGTCAGGTCCAACAACTATTTCAAACACTCCCAGGTCCAGCAGTTATTTCGAACACTCCTAGGTCTAGTTTGTGTCATATACGAGAGTTGATCTTCACGTAGATTCTAGCCTTTTAGGAGTTCAACAAAGTGCCATATTTGTCTAGTGTAAGGTCTAGTTATTCACAAAGTTCAGGAGAGTGTGAATCCTTTAAACATGCTATTGCACTGAACGTGATTGTCAAGGCCAACAATGTATTGACGATGCCCTGTAATTTAATGTAGCTGCAATAGTAGAGGACATACAAGATTTGACATTATGAGCTGGGTTTAATTTAAAAATCAAAGGACCTAATTTGTTGGCAACCAAGGTGATATACACGCATGTTTATTCCATATGGTTTAAGCAGAATGTAAAGGCTCAATGATGGTGCAACTTTAATTGAGTTACTATCAATTTCTTGAGGAGTTAAATTTTAGAAGTATAATTATAAGTAGATATAATATGTTAACCCTTAACTTGTATGACCTTAGTAAGTTGCATTAATTTATTTAACTAAAGAACAATACGGCGAGATCTAGAAGAAATAACAATGACATGCCAGTGTGATCTCACTAGTGACGTCTGAATAGGATTGTGTAAAGTAGAGAGGTTGTTTCCAATATCACGAAATCTAGAACATGCTAACTAAGCACCTCAGTATCGATATAAATGCATTGTGCAACCAATAAAGTAAAATTTTTGTCTATTTGGCAATTTCTCTAAATGATTTAAAGTTGTAACTTCTCATTTCCCCTAATATGCCAGTTCTTCTACAAATTAAAATCCATCCAAAATATCCACTCAACTTATCAAGAGCTATTTCAAATCAGTGTCCATATTATATTTTTATCCTATTCATAAGCCCCAAGTTCCACAAATTTCTGTTCTGTGTTACTTCTTAGTATGAACTTTCTCTTCCATAATGAAAGACACATTTAATAGCAACTCTAAATCCCATTAAGAGTTCTTTCATAAAATTTATATTTGTACACAATGACTGCTATAATTCATTTAATAACAATGTTGATGTACTCTTTCTTACCTGTCATAATAGCTCTTGAGGTGAGAAAAAGGTAAGGAAGTTCATGTGTCGTTAAGTAGAATTGGAACAAACAACTCTTATGGCTAGTTGTAGGATTCTATTCCAAGTACAAACAATCATTAACTTTACAGATTTCTCAATGTATATGCATAGCTAATTCCACTATATTCTTGCGGGAACAACTTCACCTTAATAAGAAATGTTGTGCTTTGAACAAAAAAGAGACAGAATAACTCTATAGAAATTAATTGAACACGCTAGTTAAAAGCAAGCTTGAATACATGTCTATTGCTGCCGCATTCCATTATTGTTTCAAGGGTTCTCAAGATCAATTATATAAGAGAAAAAAACACATTTAAATTGTATGCAGGGTATAATTTTCTGATTGATCGTCCTAGCTTTTCTATTGGCTAGATCTATTTTTTTTTGTCTTTTTAATACTTTTACAATCTATATTTAACCACTCAGATGGTGATTCCCAATCAACTACAACCTAGACCCATAATGATAACCACAAGTTTATCATAGATAACAACAAAAGGAAAATAAAAATACTATAGAACTTCTGGGAAAAGACTAACCCATACCCTTAAACATGAACTTCCATCATCATCACCAAAGAAATTCATGAATCGCAACTAAAAATGGTACTCCACCTTAAAATACATTTAATCAAATACCCTAATGTAAGTGTGAGCTAACCATAGTTGAATGAAGAAGTACATATATATGAAATTGATGAGATGTAGATTTCCTTCATTTTGAGAAATCGATGATGCAACGGTCTGCGTCTCCAAAAATACCTAGCAATTCAACAAATACCAAAGATTTAGGGACTCCTATATGGAAAAAAGAACTACGATCTCATCCATGAATGGAGATTTCAAAGAGTAAATCATGGTTTAGAGAGGCTAAGTGTTTAGATTAGGGTTTGAGAGAAGAGGATTTAGGGCTCGGCTTTCCGATGGAAATTATTTTGTGAGGAAGGTTCTTTGTGATGAAATAAAGTTAGAGGGGTTTTGAATTTTGATTTCTTTTTTTGAAGCCAAAAGTCAAATGGGCCTTATTTGTCCACTCAATTTAGATTTAGGACCAAATCTCAATTACTTTAGGACAATATTTTTTCCCTTCTCTAACTAATTAAGAATTAACCACCGGAAATAAATCTTGTCCTTATTAGTATACTTTCAAAGACTAGTTTTTAACTCGTCTCTATATTTTGGTCTCTGATATCAGAAAGTATTCCCACGAGGTGCTTGATAGATCAATCTGCCATCAAAAGCCTCATTATTGTGGACTTTGGTTCACCCAATCCAAGTTGCTTATTGATTGCATATGTCATTAGGTTTATACTTGCTCCCAAATCACACAAGGCCTTGGTGAATTAGAGCATGCTAATAGTGCAAGGAGTGGTGAAGGCTCCGGGATCCTCCTTCTTTTTTATCATCACATTAGTCATAATTGCACTACAACTATGAGAGACTTCAATTGTTTCAAAGTCCAAGCTTCTTTTCTTTGTGACGAACTCCTTCATAAACTTGGCATAATCGGGCATTTCCAACAATGCCTCCACTAGAGGGAGATTAATCGATAATGTATTAAACACCGATAAGAATTTCTTGAACTTTTCATCCTCATTTTTCTTCTTAAGACGTTAGGGAAACGAAGGAATTATCTTGGGAAACAGTTTTACCACCTTTGGCATTAAAGGGCTTTGTTGGATGGGTGTCTCTTCTTCCTCATGACCTTTCTCTTCCTCATAAGCTGGTACCTCATCATTGCCCTTCAAATCAATTATCGCTACCTTCCCCTACGTGTAACCACAGCTAGGTCTCTATCACTATTCTCCCCTGAATGTGTGATGTGTGTACTGATGTTTTCCCCCATTATCTTTGGTTTCAATTGTGCTGAAAGTAGATTCAACTGACCTTCAAGTAGCTGATTGCATCAGCGTGATAATTTACTCTATTGTTTAAAGACGAGAAGTCGGCTTTCATCCCCTTTAGCAAATCATCTGATCCCTCAACTTTGTCAAGGATACGCGCCAATCGATCATCCACTCAGGGAATACTTTCACTCCCCTTTGACTTCGAGCTGTCACTTGATTGAGTGTGATCTTCTTCATAATTATCCTCTCTTCTCTAAAGGGCGCTTTGCTCAGCCCATTCTTCATATTATCTTCTCTTCTCTTCTTCTTTGTGAGAGTTCCAACCTTAGTTATCACCCCGCTGTGAATAACGTGGGTGGAAACCCCCTTCATATCTCTTATAGTTCAAAACCTTGATTCTCTCCCGACTTTGAATAGCTCGAAGAAGAACCCTCTTCAACTCTAAATACTCCCCTTGCTCCTTGGGGCTTTTTTACACTTTCTAACACATGTGCTTGTAAGAGTTCCATTTGAGCTATCATTAATGTTTTCATCCCTTTCTCTTTCCTTATCAAGTTGCTCTTGAGTCATTATAAAGCAAAAAGGCGACACTTGATCTTCATGAGTGTACCAAGCTTGATTTATTTTCATCATGTCATCAAGAAGAAATGAAGCTACCTCAAATGATTGCAACATTATTCCCCCTCGGACCAACTGATCAGCCACTCCTTTATTTACCGATTCAAGACTCCAGTAGAAGTATTGAGTAGCAAATCGTGTGGTAGTTTGTGATTTGGGAATTTAAGTAGGAGTCTCTTAAATCTCAGCCACATTTCATGGATGGATTCGCCTTCCAATCATTTGAAACATTGAATGTTATCTCTAAGTTTCATCATCCTCGATGGGGGAAAGAACCTCGCATTGAATGCCGCACTAAGCTCATCCCATGATGTGATAGAATTCATTGGTAACTCAGCCAACCACTTGCTAGCTTCCCTCGTCAGAGATAGTGGAAATAACCTGAGCCTGATTGACTTTTGTGACACATTCTTGAATGAAAATGGGATGCAAACATCCATAAAATTCCTCATATACTCATGTGGATCTTCATGAATCATCCCTCCATAAAGTCCCTTCATTTGGAGGAGATGAAGAGTTGTTTTCGTGACCTCAAATGTCCCACCCTCACTTGATGGTAGGCAAATTGCACCCATTTCACACGATTTGGTTTGGTTGTACACACTATTAATATCATCGATACCATCTCGGTGACCTGCTTTGCTACCATTCATCTCTGCCTCACTCATTCTCACTTCTATTCAACCCAATCAACACGAACACAATGCAACCTAAATAGATTCAACTACAGCCAACAAATTCACACATTGAACATTGATAAAGGAACTCTAAACAACGCAACTCCCCGGGCAGCGGCGCCATTTTAATTAACGTTTCAAGGACACTTCATTCAATTCTAAGTGTCAACGATCATAAATCAGTATAAACCCAACTAAATGAGTTGGGCCGATCCCACAGAGAGTAGCTATCTTTTGAATTTGACTATGAAGTTATGACAGTGACCTTTGCAGTTGAGCAAATAAAACGCTTAGAAATCAATGAACAAAACTTAATGACATTGTCACTAATCCAAGTGAACATTTGTTAGACTACCAAACCGCTTCAATAATCAACAAAAGATAATCAAATATTGAGGAAACACTTGGGGGATTGACTAACCAACTTCTAGATTCAACTCAACATGTGCAAATCATTAACGAACCATGCTAATTTGTTATGGGTAGGATGGACTTTAGAAAAGGAACTTCTCTCTCGAACAAATACCTTATTCCCACTGAGTTCTCTCGAACCTCAATGAATTCCATGAGAAGCCCAGTCCACAATCTCATCAAATTTACTCTTCGAGCTAGATACAAAGGATGGAGCTTGGGTTTCACTTTCTCAAGTTGAAACCGTCAAGACCCACTAACTATGGATGCCAAGTTACTACCTTAGATCTACACCTCTTTCTCAAGCAAGCATAAAACCCTGAAGTATATTGCGATAAACATACAATATAAAAGTTAAACCACAGTAATAACTCATGCCCATTTCAAATTAACACCGAAAATCAATAATTACTAGCACCCATTAAATCAAACACAACAATTGGTTACATTGTCAAACCCCCAAGATTGGGGTTTTCGCCGATCATCGTAAAAAGACTAAATTCGATACCTGCTAGAAACTCCATATCGGGGTATTTGAATATCAAAAGCTTACTATGAAGAATCTCTCCGCTATTACAATACCCAAATGAAAATATTGCAAAAATTACTTAAAATCAACAACAACAGTGTTTTTTTCTTTCTTTTCTTTGTTCCTCCCAATTTCTGAATGCTTTCTCTCTCTTCCAAAAATCAGTTTATACTAATCTGAGGTGTGGCTTTTTGGGGCCAATCGGCGAGGAAAGTCGGGCTTCGCCGACCATTAGACGACTCCCTGATTGTCCTTTCATCTTGCCTTCCTTCTTCACATTTTCCTCCTCCAATCACTGTAATTTTAGGCTATCCAGATCGGGATCGCCGTTCCATCCCGCGATGCTCCCTTTAATATTTTAACTCGCCAATCTTCATTTACCTGGGTATTCATCAGTACTTTCAGCGACATGGTTGTCCTTCGCCAATGAAGTCGGCGAGTCACCGAATGGAAATGCTCTTCATCGAAGTTCCTCCTATTTTAGGCTCAGTGTTCTTTAAATTTAGGTGATCCATGAGTAACTTGGCGATCCACCGAGTTATCTCGACGATCATCAGGCTCGCACTTCTTCATTTCATCAGCTTGTTTGTTCCTTTTTTTGCCTGTTATTATCCTTGCTTTGCTCCTCAATCCATATACCTGAAAATCAAGGATTTAACATCAGTTATTAAAACAAATTAAGCATTTGAGGACACTGAATCTATGTAAACAAAGCCCTAAATGAGTCTAAATCTCGGACTCATCAGTGTATAATTATTTTTTTATATATTTTTTAAAAAATTATTTGTTAAAAAAACTAAAAATTTATAAAACTATTATCATAATTTTTTTATAAAAATTAAATTTTTATTTTTTAAAAAATATTTTTTTTTTACCTTGTATCAAAACTTTTCTTTTTACATAAATTCATTGTTTTTTCTTAATTATTTTTCTATCGGTTATATTTTCTTTGTCTTTCATTTTGATTTGATTTAAAATTTAATTCCAAATGTCCTGTATTTAAAATAAGTTAATTTTGAACAGATACCAAAATAAGTGAAGTAAATCAAATAAAACAAAAAAATTAAAACGTTAAAATGAAATGACAGTTTTAAATTATTTTTAATAAATAAACATAATTTTTCAAAAATAATTAAAAGAGAAAATACAATCAATTAATTAAAAAAGTTTAAACTTAAAAGAAATTTAAAATAAATATTTTACAAAGAAACAAATAAAAATAATTAAATATATATAAGATTTAATATCAATAAATATGTGTACAAATTAATTATAAATTTATGAATCAAAAAATGACATGTGTCCAATTTGTGACTCATCATTTGCCTTCAAGAGAGTGTGCACACTCTTTATGGCATGTCAGCATTTGTGGTGTATTTATTCTATTTTAAATTTGTTTATGGGGGTAATTGGACCATAGTTAAGTTTAGGTGTGTGCCTGAGATTTTAGTCATAGTCTAGGTGGGTACTTGTGCCTTATCTCGTTATCCCATATTAACTTAATTCTATCATATTCTATGGAAATTATATATAAAAGCTAAACTTATTTACTTATAAGTAACCTAATTATATCAAAATTCTAGGAAATCAGTTTCATAAGTGAAATATGCTCAGTATCTCCTCTCCATCCACCCAATGCCTCCAACCCCTACCCCTTGACCATCCCACATATGCCATCCCTGAACCCCTACTACTCACCCCATAATATTTTGGTAGATAAATATATATATATATATATATATATATATATTCGTGAGATAATTTGTTTTTGTTTACTTATCAAACACTAGGAAACAAGTAAGAAACCCATATGTTTTTATCAAGAAAATATTTTCTTCATAAGATTTTCCTTCATACCAAACACACCCTTAGACATAAACTCATGTATCTTATAAACTAACCTAATTGTATTAATATCCTAGGACACAACTCATTTATAGTTATCTTATATGCTAAACTAATCCTATCAATATTCTATAGTACTTAGCTCTTGTTTGTCCATATAATTTGAAGTGAAAACTTAAAATTTTACAATTTGAGTTTTTGAAGTAGTGATTTTTGAAACTTGAAGTTGTGGTTGAATATGCATTGTATATGAAAAAAGATATGAATTTTTATGAGTGGGAGTGAAATTTCCCCCAAAAATTAGTTTGAATCTTGAAATTTTTGTTGTGGACCAATTTTTGAAACTTGAATTTTTTTAGGTTATTCGCACGGATGCCCCCCTTTTTGGTACGGTCTTTAATTTTGTCCCTCAAATTGATGGTCTTTAATTGCTCTCCTTTGATACTATATGTAATAAACAAAAGTGGTTGATAATAACCTTACATAAAAAAAAACATCTCAAGGCAAAAAAATTTCTAAAGGCTAAATTTACAAGGTACAAGTTATGCCATTTTTCCTCATAAGACATTAGTTGAGTTTCAAGATATTATGTCTTCAGAAGTTCTAGTGCACAAGCTTTGAATTACATGACTTAGTTTTACCTTACTTATGTCAATAGAATCATAATTTTAGTTTCAAAATATTATGTCTTTAGAGAAATTCTATCCCACAAGCTTTGAATTACATAACTTATTTTTACAAAACTTATGTTGATACAATAATAACTTAAGTTTGAGAAACCACAAAGTTATACCGTAAGGGGTCGTTTGGTTGGGAACTAGTTATCCTAGGATAAACTATCCTGGGTTAGTTATCCTAGGATAACTTATCCCACCATGTATATGGGATAACTTATCCCATCACTATGTTATAAATGGTGGGGTAAGTTGTTCCAAATATGTCAACCAAACAAGACATCTAAATTTTATCCCAGGACTATTTATGCTTATACCTCACACCAAACGAGCCCTAAGAGACATAACTTATTCATATAGAATTTTTGTAGTACCGGACAAAAGTTCTATTGCTGAGAGGCTTGTGCGAGTACTTGTCCTATGAAATTGTTTGGATGATGACAAATAATACATGAGAATCATGCCCACTCACCGTTCTACCACAATATAAATATAAAATCATAGGTCAACCAGGTTTAATTTATTTTATTTTACATTTAAGTCACCTTCCATCCATAATTGGATTGTTTTATTTATATCTGTTACACAGTCTAAATCTAAAAAAATATGTTGTTCAGCTATTGGTTTAGGTGTCCATTTTTTATTTAGTCTTTTATCCCATATAGTTTTTTCTCTATCATATTGTCCATAGTTTGTATTATAATATATTGGACTAAAGTTTTTGGATTTTTTATTC
>JAJOOR010009930.1:0-24939 GCA_036250505.1 Solanum acaule
TTTCATATCTCCTCATATACCGCACTACTTCATACAAATCCCTCAAATCTACAATCGATAAAGCTTCCAAAAAGCTCGAAACTATGAAGACTCAGGAACCGGTTCCATCTGTACTCACGAAGAAGTCGAAGACAAAGAAGATTGATCGGGTCGAAACTTCCTTGAAGGAGTCAACCCGGGATCTCTCCCTTTTCAAATTCAAATCCGGATTCGTCGTCGCCGTAGTGTTGTTTATGGTTTTCGGGTTTCTTAACAGTCTTTTTGAAGGGAAAGTTGTTGCTAAATTGCCGTTTATACCCTTTCGTTTTGTTCAGAAGATGAGTCATAGAGGGTTACCGGGTGATGACATGACGGATTGTTCAATGGCGTTTTTGTACTTCCTTTGTTCGATTAGTATCAGGACGAATCTTCAGAAGTTCTTAGGGTTTTCGCCTCCTCGTGGATCTGCTGGAGCTGGATTATTCCCAATGCCTGATCCAAAGACCAATTGATAGATCCAGCAGAACTGGGTATTTGCTTTTTTTTGGTTATTGTTTAGAGTAATAATCTTTTTTTCTACGTAAAGTTTTGAACTTGATTGATTTTTCTGCTCCTAGATTTGGAATTCATAATAAGAACTTTGATTAATTTGAGTTGTAACTGAATTCTGTAGAATTAATTTTACTTGATCTTTTGCTTATATATTTTGACTCCTTTTTCTACTTATTGAGCTTTGGTGAACTGTTTCATTGCCACGATTAATGAAAATGGTTACTTGAGGTTGATGGTGAATGTGAAAATAGTCGTAATATGATGGATTCGGATAGGAGGGATTGGATAAGGAGAATCCATATAGCTGAACCCAATTGGGATTGAGATGTTGTCGTTGATTTAGTTCATCGAACCCTTAATAGATGATGGGTAGATCTCACCAGTATTGCTTTAATCTTTTGCTATGATGTTGCTCTACTTTTAAAAAAAGAGGATCTTTGCTATGAACTCTATTGTGTGTGTTTGTGTGCTTTACTTTTGGAGGATAAGTAAATACAATCTACTGATCTAGTATTCGATGATTCTTCTATAAGCCAAACCTCCTAACTAATGAGGCTTCTATCTGGATACGCATATAAGAAACTTTGTTGTTGTGTTTTGTCCTTCAGATTGGAATTGTATCCAAGGTTTGGTTAAATCAGTTTTTTAATGAAGTAAGTTGTTGCATTGATGACATCAAGAGAATGCAATGGTTACAAAAGAGATATAGTGAGCTCCAGTACATTTGTCTATGTTAGAACTGGGAACTAACTACCAAACAATCTCCATAAAGGCCAGTGTATGGGAAAAAAGAAGAGGGAAGACATGCTAACGTAATGAGATAACTTCTATGGGATGTATTTTTATTTGAGATGCTTCACGGCATATCATTTTTCCGTTCCAATTCCTATGATTTCTCTTCTAGTTTATGCCTTTTAGACTAAATTATAGCATCAGAAAACCAAATTCCCTATAGATGAATCGAGAATCTCATTTACCATAGGAAATCTATGATCTTTCTAGTTTCAGGAGCTTTACCTGAATGAATAAACACCAATCACCATTTAACTAGTTGTTACAAAACTAGTTTCAATTTGCCTTCCCTTTTTTGCTCCATTCTCATTTGCTACCCTGTCTCTCTATAGTGGTGCGTTCAAGTCCCAAGTCTCTTTGGGGTAAGCTTCTTATGTTCAGTATCCGAAACCTTTCCTAGGACCTCTATCTGTTCATATATAAGAATCCATGTGGTGGTATAGTTTCAATAGTGGATCCCTTCGACTTTCACTAGTTTACATTTGCTTGATCAGACATTCAAGAAAATTTCTGGACACACTAGTTACATGCATCATGATATTCAGCGGATTGCAGTTGAAAAGTTGGCAGCTTTGATGCTAAAGATATTCTCATGTATCTAGGAATATCCAAATTCAAGTGGTCTTTTACTTGTTACACATCCTCGTTATTCTAACTGATTTCATGGATTGTTAATAGTCTGCATCCTAGTTCTCTGCGATGTACACTCCAACAGTCTGAATGTTAACAGTTACTCATCAGTTCATTCAGACAAACGTTGGAAAGAATTTGGTCTTTCTGGAAAGGAACTCTTTTCTTTTTCAATTATCAACTGGTAGATTTTGAGAGCTTGGTGTAAAGATGTTACTCTTTGATTTTGAGAGCTTGGTGTAAAGATGTTACTCTTTGATTTTGAGAGCTTGGTGTAAAGATGTTACTCCTTTTACAACAAGTATATCGAATTGTTCTTACTTGGGGCACACTTCAGAAGGAGTAGTAGGAAACCTTCATCCCATAAACTCGTGTATGCTTTCTTGAACTCTTGTTACTTCGAACAAAATTAGGATGCAATGATAGGAACCTTGATTCATTACCATTTACCATAGTTTTTCAACAGTAGAATTTGGGTCATGCATATGGAGAACACTACTCCAGAAGTACCCTTCTTGTTAGTATTGTTGCCATGAGTGGTCTTATTGGATTTTGCTGCTTTGTACACATGCTCGACGTTAGTAGGAGAAAAGAAAAATAAAAGAGCAGAAAGGGAAGAACCCATTCTAACTGATCCAAGGTCATATAGTCTATTAGCAGATAGAATGAAAGATGAGTAGACTTGGGCCTGGCTGAATGTATTATGAAGCTTACACTCATTCACACTGGTTCATCCCGCTATATCTTAGGCTTTTTGCTTTTCTAACGTAAAAGGTTCTTGGCCATTTGTCAAGACCCAGGAATCCGTTGGACATTTCAGCAACATGATGTTGCATTTTAGTGCTTTTACCATAAAGTTGAGCTTTTTCTAAGTGGGTTGCTTCACGCAAGACATTGCTTAGGACTAATGAGTCACATAACATGTTACTGATAATACATAATACATCCTCTAACCTTATAAAAAAAAGAAATACATAATACATGCTCTCACGAACTTGGTCTTTCAGAATGGTGTTTATACTAAATCATACAAACATGATAAATTAAGGTGAAAATGTGTATTAACTAACTATGGTTTAACGATAGCAGTATATGTGAATGTTTGTGTCATGTATTTATTGATTTAATATAAATACGAGCGTGTACAAAAATTCTTATCTATTTGCATTCTCAACCAATTCAAGAAAAGGTGAATCTTGATACTTCATGTAATAGTCAGAAGTGGGCTGGAATAGGAATACTGATGGCCCAATTATTAAAAGAATACTAATGGCCCAATTAAATAATTCAACAAGAAATTTCCTATGGGGTCCTTCTTAAGGGATGTTACAGTATTTAACTTTTGGCCACGTTAAAGAAAGCTTAACAGAGTCATTGGGTGCACTCTTCCTTCCTCCTCCATCGTCATATGTACGATAGAAAATTAAAGACTCGTTACTTATTTATCGTTGATTTGTTTGAAGAAACTTAAAAAATATGCCATCACTCAGTTTTTTTTAGCTTGATTGCTTTTGAATATTTGGGTCGAATACAAATAATTGTGAAAATTATTGAGATTAGTATATTAGAATGTTGGTTATCAAATTTGGAGTTGATTAGGGCCTATTTTGAAGCAAAAATGTATCGGTGAAATTTCTCAGTAATTTCTAGTGATATGTCAAGTTTGTGAATAATTTGTTTTCAATTTACCACACAAGTTATACTTTAAGTCTCGACGATCAACTAGAATTTGTGAAAAATTTAATTTAAAGTTGCAATACAATTTGTACTAAATTACTACTAGTGATTCATCACAATTTAAATGAAAAAAAAATCCTATTTATGTAGATCTCCTATAGTTTAATGGTTTCTTTCTTGCTTCTTAGGAAAAAAGTATGCCAGCAACAATGCTTTTGTAACAGACTAAGTTGGAAATTTTAAAAAAAATATATGAGAAAGCTATGTAAAATTTCAAAACTACCCTTAAAAGGAGTACATTTTTATAGACGTTTTACCAAATAAGTGGGACTTAACATGGGTATAATATTGATAGTGTTAGTGGTACTCAACATGAGTATAATATTGATAGTGTCATTGGATATTTATTAAATAAGAAAATTCGTCATTCTATTTTAGACTAATTAAAAAAAAAAAGTCATATAAATTGAGATAGGGAGTAGTCAAGAACTCTATGAGGAGGAAGTGAATCCAAAGATATCAGTAAAAGAAGAGAAAATGAACACATAAAGAGTAGGACAACTATGTGTTTTTTTTTTTTTGGGTTTCCATTCGGTGTTTGGAGCCCACATTGGAGCTCTGACTAAATCCGGATCACGCTCTGCAGGGCCCATTCAGGGGTGGCGCTCCCAACAGGATTTTCTCCATACCTAAGGCTCGAACCTGAGGCCACTGGTTAAGGGTGAAACACTCCCACCAGTGCACCACAACCCATGTTGGTAACTATGTGTTAATGTTCATGTAAGTCTTCAATACTAAAAATTGAAAAAGATCAAGTAGATCGGTGCACAGAGCATTCCATGTTCAGGTAAGGTTCGAAGAAGGATTGAACTCTGAGGAGTATGATGTAGGCAACTTAAAATCCCAATTATGTGACTAGCTAGTGGGCAGTGCTTTCACAAATCGAACTTGTGACCATTTATCATTACTTCAATGCTCCCGTTCAAACCATTGAAATTAAAGAGAATAAATATATTTAGCTAAAGTAGTTTAAATAGTGCAAGAACTCTCATAATATTTCCTACCACGTGAAGAAATAAAAGCATTGAAGCACCAAATCCTCTCTGAATCTATGGACAATGATATTTCGACAGCTTTATTTAATATTTAACGACATAGTTATTTTTCTAAAATATAAAAATAAAAATTATTAGCTTTAAAAAATTTCAATGAATTTATTTGATGAAATCTTAAATAAGATGACCTGGCCAGAAAAAGAATCAGTTTGAAATAATTAATATTTGTCATGTATCTCAGGTAATATGTAATTAATGTACTCATCTCACTTAAATAGTTGTATAATTTTTGTTATAATTATAACTAAGCACATGATAACATAAGTTACATATTAAAAGGGTAGGCTAGCGTACTAATTTCCGTTATGTGTGAGGTCCAGTAAATTAAGAGTTGAATTATATTGGATCTTACCTTATCATGTCAAAAAAAATAAATTTGTTTTCACGATTTAACTCGTGATCTCTCAATCAATCAGGCTATGATAATTTTTAACTAAACGTTGCATATATATCTCTTCATAATATTATATGATATGATCTAAATGATAAAGGGAAAAAAAAACTTACTTGCTCTAGGTTAAGGGACGTATCTAGAGTACAATCTATATGTTCACGAAGATCAACAACTTTTACCTAGGGGTGTTCACGGTTTGGATAAAAATCGATCCAAACCGAAAAATCAAATCAAACCGATAAAATAAAACCGATTTTATTTGGGTTTGGTTTGGTTTTAGATTTTGGAAAACCGGTAGTATTTGGTTTGGTTATGATCAGGGGCGTATACATGAGGGGGTCACCGGGTTCACGTGAACCCATGGTCCCCTCCCGAAATCATATATAGTAGTGTTATATTTTTTAAAAATATTTAAATACAGATGCGTGAACTTAGACTCGAAGTATCATATAATGTAGTACGATGATGATTGAGTGCACCTCTCTAGGTGAGGTTAGAAATTTGAATCTTTTATCTATCTTGTTTTAGTTTTCTTTCTAAGATTTTGTAACTGGTTTGGATAAATAAAAGTTAATTTTGGACCTATGATTTTAAAATTTTAATGGTTTTTAGTAAAAGAATCTAACCGGTCAAATTTATGTCTTAGATCCACCTTTTTGTAATAGTGCACCCATTATCTATAAATCCTGAATACGCCTCTGGTTATAGTTTAATTTGAAAAAACCCGAAGAAATAACCAAACCGAACCGATGAATTATATACATATATTTTATTAATATACATACTTAATATATTGTTTTTATAAACAATTTTAAAGATCTTATATATGTTTTCATTAAAATTTCTTTATACTTTACTTATTGAAAGTAAGAATGCCCAAGGTGAAAATATTTATCTTATTGATTTCATGTATATGATTGTCTGACAATTCTTTGTGGGACTGAAAATGTTATTGTCTCTTCCTTCTAGGCCAATATAGTGAATTTTAAAGCTTTATTGATAGTCAATTCAGTGATTGAAAGTTCGGTAATTTAAGTCATTCTAACTATTTTTTATTTTGAATGGATTGTTGTCACTTTTTTCACATTTTGAATGAATTGTTTCTTTTATTTTTGTGTATGGTTAACAACCGAATAACTGAACCAAACCAAACCGAAACTGATAACCACAAAATCGATAAATGCATATTATATTTGGTTTGGTTTGGTTTTGATAATTTTAAAACCGATTAAGTTGGTTTGGTTTTGATTTTGACCAATAACCGATCCAAACCGACCCGTGAACACCCCTACAGTTTTACCTATACCTTATATATAATACAAAAACAAAAATTGTTAAATATTTATAAAGATTTGATTATAGTAAACTAATTTATTATATATTAATTCGAGATGGTTGTTAATTTAAGATAAGTATTAAACGTACGTAGCTAGCTAGTTATAAATTGAAGTCTATGAGGATCGTAGAAATAGGACCCCTAGGCCCTAGCAAAGTCATATATATATTTAAGCTACATATAGTAAAACTTAAAACTTATAAAATTTATATAATCCCTACTCTTTAATTTTTTTATAGTACAAAGAAATAATCTTCAAGATGTATGTTTATCTTTTTTTAAAAAAAATCTAAATAACTTATAACCAAAAATAACTTACGACCTATAATTCATTCGAACTTAATAATTTTGTTAGAAAACTTTATAACAAGTATTAAGAAAATTCAACAAATATATAAATATTATGAATTTCAAACTTAGTAAATAAGATGAGTTATGATAAGATTTCATACTCAAAATTATAAAATTTAAATTTCGAATCCACGAATCAACTTTAAACTACCCCAATAACAGAACTAGTCAAGGACTCAAGAATGTCATGTTAATTATAATCAAAATTATAAATTATTATATTGTCTTTGATTAAATAATTAGCTTCTTTTTTTTTCTCTCTTTCTATTTATATTACTATATTAATTTCCCAACTCATCAATTGGCTGGATTGTAGTTGTTAACCATTTAAGGGTAATTAATAATTTGCACCTTCTAGTTGTTAAAAATACTGTTCTTAACATTTATAGGACCACTTGTTGAATTATATCCACAAATTGCCAACAGAAATAAAGAACCAATATTAAATATAACAATTAAATGATCAACTTTGATTAGTTTAAACCAAATCTAAAAATATATTCAAATTGATCCTTTTCATCATAAAGTTGTGTAATTTATATAAAGTTTAATCCCTACAAAAGAGTGATTTTTCCACTTGAGTTGAATGCAATCTACTTTTAAGTAAGTACTCCCCTTTACTTAGTTTTCGTCTTGAGAATTTACTATTTGATTAAGATCTCATAAAATTCGTATTTATGTATTATTATCGTAAAGTTTCGTGCAGAAGGTTAATCTTATTATTGAAAATATCAAAGAGACACTACTAAAAAATTACTATTTTTCCGTTGAATTTTTCATTGATAAATATTCAGTGATTATTTTCATAGACGTTTGAATTAAATCAGTGTGAAAAGAAAAAAACATAGTAATTGTTTCATATAAAAAAAAATTTAGAAAGCTTCCCACTATTTAAATGTGAATCTGTTTTTCATCATGCATTTTTCAAATTGATTTGATGAAAAAAATCATGTTCTATAGTACAAACTTTTCACTGATTCACGCAGTGAAAAAAAACCTTTGCTTCTAATAACAAGATTACCTAAACAAATTTCCCACTCATTTGACTCCGCTTAATCAAATGAGTTATAGTTTTTAAGCTCGAACCTATAAAATTTAAATTTTGAAATTCGACGATGCGTATAATTATATTGACTCTTCCTCTAAAATTACATTGGCCCCTACTGAAAAAAAAAAAAATCTTCTGATGACCGTACGTATGTGCGGAGTAGTTTTATGGATATGTCGTAATGGACTAATGGTACTAGACAACAACAAAAAAAAGTCTTATTAGGTTGTACAAAAAAATAAATGGAATTAAAAGAATTCTTAATATGTGTCAAAAATAAAAGTATTTATCCTACAAAATTATCCTATAATATTTTTGATAGGTGAACAAAAAAATATTTCTTTGGTACGTTAACACTTATTTTTTTAGGTAAAAAGGTTAAATTTGTTTCTCTATACATTATAGGAAAAATTACTTGAATATATAACTTATTTTATTATATTTTCTAAAATATTCTACCATTTGAAAAAATTATAAAAATTCATATTTTCCTCACTCACTCTCCAATTTTAAGATACATCAATCTTATGTAATGTTCGGGACGTGATATATTAGGAAAGGTGTGCCTTGTATCAA
Source organism: Solanum acaule (assembly GCA_036250505.1). NCBI lineage: Eukaryota > Viridiplantae > Streptophyta > Magnoliopsida > Solanales > Solanaceae > Solanum > Solanum acaule. Next base: position 8,451 of record JAJOOR010009930.1, read on the forward strand.
CAAAGATAATGTATCGGGACGCGATGTATCGGGACAAGTGTGTCTTGTATCAACAAAGGTAATGTATCAGGACACGATATATCAGGACGTTTAGTGACGATGTATCCGAAATTCTTAAATTTTAAGGGATTTTTATAATTTGAAAATGAATAGGAATATGATATAATTAACTCTTAACACTATGAAATTTGTGTAAATTTTACATTATTATATACTATGCTAAATTGAATTTGTGTAACTCATTTAGAAAAATGACACATTTCTATAACTATAAACTATCTATTTTAATGTGAACTTTTATAGCCAATAATGCTTCACAAGGGTCAAATTATACTTAAATTATTTTATTTTATTGACTTTCATATATGAACTATTGAGAAGGTGTCCTATCTGAACTATCATCTAATGATTAGTAAAATATACTTAGATGTTGACTAGACCAGATGTTTCTAAGGGTGTTTGTCCATGAAATCTTCGTCCACCTAGCATATATAACAACTCTATTTGTTGACACATTAATTTTTAAAACATATTTTTAATTGATTTCTTTAAAATCGTAACTTTTCCCTTTCAAGTCGGAGATATCAATTCCATGATAGAGACGAGACCATGGCTAAGAAGGTGGAGAAGAAGATGGTGGCATGTCACAGTTGGAATAATTTAGTTTATACGGTAATAGTTTTAGCCTTTAACCTTAACTTAACCTATATTAATTTACTCAAATTTGTCATAGAATTATTGTCCACACAGAGTGCCACGTGGCATAATTTTTTAAACAAAAGAGAGAGTGTACACACATCATAAGAAAATTAGTTGAGGTCTGTTTCGTGATCTATTGAGTGATAGTTCAAGTAGGAAACTCACGCTCTCAATTGTTCAGATATGAAACTGATCATTAAAAAACAGGGATAATTCATATATGTTTTTTATCCTTAACTCTTATTTAAATTTTTATGTCGAATCAAAGTATGTCACACTATAACAGAAAAAGTAGAATTTCTAGCTAATTCATTTTTGTAAAAAATAAAGGGTTACATGTGTATAGTTGTATTATATGATAGTGTATAGTGTTTTACATAGTTAACTTATAACAAACTCATTGAATAGACCACTTCCTTCATTGGTCCCATCATGCCCAATTCAAACCCCAATATATAAACAACATTCTTCAACTCCTCCTTTACCATATTCTTCTTTATTCTTCCAAATACCTCTCACTTCCTAGTGAAAAAAAAAAAATATCCATGGAGAAGATTGAAAGAGAAGCTCTTGATTTCATGAATGTAGAGTCCTTCTCTCAACTTCCTGTTACCCGACCCGTTAACGAAAAGCCTATTAGGCTTTTCGGTAAAGAATTTGGTGGTGGTGGTGGTGATAGTACTAATATAACCACCACCACCAACATGTCTGAATCTATCGACAATAATCCTTTTCATGATGAACCTGAAACAAATACGGTGAATCTTGCAAATTGTACTGTTAAAGAAATTCATATTGACAAGAATGTTGAAATCATGAGGAAATATGAATGTCACTATTGTTTTAGGAGCTTTCCAACTTCTCAAGCTTTAGGAGGCCATCAAAATGCACACAAGAAAGAAAGACTAAATGCCAAACGACCTCATCTCCAATCTTCAATAGTGCATGGTAAATATTTATATATATAGTGTACATCTGTTTTTGGTACGACGAAAAATATTTTTCAAATAACAAGTCATTTTCTAGCAAGGAAATATAAAAAAATATACCCCTTGAAGAATGTTTTCCCCTAAATAGTGGGACAAAATTAATTTTTCCAAGAAAATATTTTCATCGTCATTCAACATGTGATAATAGTTTCATATATTATTGCTTACTTTTAAATATAATGTTTGTTTTGATTGACAGATCAACCGAGAATTTACGGGATAACGAACCGTCATCGCCTTGGTGAAGCAACTGCATCTACAAGATTAACTCATCATCATTCAACATGGACCAATAATAACAATAATACTCCTAGGTTTAATGGAAATGGCCATAATGTTAATGTTATTAGTCCTATAAATGGAAATCCATTGACATTTTGGCCGATTCCTCCAACAGTTAATCACAATTCTTCTTCTTCTTCTTCTGATAATAATAATAATTTAGTTTTTTCAAATGATGATTTGATTAGGACTCCTCCAATGGTTAATTTTAGCACTAATTGTGAGAGCAATTTTGTCTATAAACCAAAGGGAGAAGTTCAAGATCATGTGAGTTTAGATTTGCACCTGTAATTACTTAAGGATCATAGTTAATGTAATCTAATTACTATAATATTTAATTTCTCTAAAGAATTTGTGCTTAATTTGAAGAATGTTTGGATTTAATTATCATTATATTATGGTACACACAATTGTGTTGCCTTGTTGAATTTCACGTAGTGTAAGTTCTTAAATTATTAGTGTAATTTGAATTGCGGTAACAGATTATATGTCTTATTTTTATTACTAATTTCACTTTAATTAGATATGAAATTATCTTTTAGATGATTTAACAGCGTAAAATTTTCTTTGAACCTCTGAATGAAAATTCGGAATCCATGATCACTAATTCAATGGTTAACATGATTGTGTGTGCATGGATGTTTTAATTTTGTACCTTATATCTTTTCAGAGAAAGTCCCTACATTACTACAAATAGAGATACAATAAAAAGAGAGAGAGAGAGACCCTACATTAAAATTATGAAGTTATATCGTGGCAAAATTAACTACTCCTAGTAATAAATTCTTTTTTTTTTCATCCGGTATTCGGAGTCCACATTGGAGCTCCGACTAAAGCCAGATTGCGCTCTGCAGGGCCCATTCGAGGGTGACACTCCCAATAGAATTTTCTCCATATACAAGGCTCAAACCCGAGACTTCTGGTTAAGGGTGAAGCACTCTCACCAGTGCACCACAACCTTGGTCACTTTGTACTTTCATCACATTATAATTATAGTGCATCTTATGGACCTGTGGTTATTCCTTGCTACTAGAAAGTACAAGACATGCTATATTTTTTAGACAAGGTATTGTGCTCATTACGAATAATTAAACTTAGCATGACTCCAAATAGAAAGGTTTGGATGTCCAAATTAGTAAAAGAGCAGTAAGTAGTTGAGTGTTATCGCACTTTATGTGAGTCACATGGACTCTTATTTGGCAAGATGTATACTGTATATATGTTACTTCATTTACTTTGTATTGATATTTGTTGTCATATTTCCTTGATATTTTGCTTTGATGACTTTTCTTTTGAGCTAGTGGTTTAGTAGAAATAATTATTTTACCTCATAAAGGTAAGGGTAATGTCTAAATACATTCTATCATTTGTCCTGACCTCATTTATGGAATTACGCTGTCCTATAAAGTGGTACTTTCCATGATCAAAAATTTTCTTAATTAACTTTTTTTAAGAGGCATTAAAAAGAAAAAAATACGATAGATAATTTGATACAGATTTCTATTTTGATAGGGTCTTATATTTTGTTTCTCTCTGACAATGATCTTAAAAAATACTTCTGTATTTGTCAGTGAAAATGGAGCCCTAGCTAGTTAGGTATATTTTTGACCATCTGATTTAAGGTATGAAAAAGCAAACAACAAAGATGAAATTAAACATTTTCTTGAAAGTGATATTTAATTTAGTTGAGGGTATAATATATGCTCTGACATAAAATAAATACATATGGTACAAACACAAAATATAATGACAATTCATTTTAGTTACCATCTCTACTGCCTTTTGGATAAATGCCTTGGACTGACTCATCAGGTTATAATTTTGTACCACCACCTCCTTAAATGTCACAATTTTTCTACAAAATACTTTTAGACCAATGTCTTTATTATATACACGAAAAGTAAAAGTATGATGGGAGATGTTCATTTTTTTTTTAACAATTTATGTGACACTGTTCGATTAAATACAAAGTTTAAAAACCAAACAAAATTATGATATATAAGGAAGTAGTGGTAAATAAATTATTTTCTAAACTCAGTGAAGACAAAAAACACTAAGTAATTCTTCCGAGCCAAAATGACCACTTTTTTCTTATACATAAACGGCCTATCAATTTTTTTTAAAAAATCAAATGGGACAAATCGCTCCACAGGAGCAAAATGCTTGAGCATAAATTAACCCCTTTAACTCCGTCAAAAAAAATCTTAAGAAAATTGCTGCCCTGGCATCGATCTCTTAAAAAAAATCATTTAAATTGCTACCCAGTAACGACTTCCCATATAATATTTTTTAATGCCCCAACAGCGTTTTTTTATTAAAAAAAAATATTTTTGGGGAAATTGCTATTCCAGCAACAATTTTTTTAATAAAAATAAAATTGAGAAATCGATGCATTAATTAATTATTTTTATTTAAAAAAATTATATGAGAAATTGCTGCTGGGGCAGCAATTTTAATTAAAAATTTTATTTTAGAAGAAATTGTTGTTAGGGCAGCGATTTTCTTAAGATTTTTTTCTTTTTGATGGAGTTAACGGGGTTAATTTACGCGCAAGGATCTCTCAGGAGCGATTTGTCCATTTTGGTTTTTTAAAAAATAATTGATAAGCCGTTTATGCATTTTGAAGGAAAAAAGTGGTCCTTTTGGCGTTGGACTCTGATTCTTCCCATTTGTCCAAACTTTGGAGCATAGAGTTACCTACTACTTATTGTTGGTAGGAGGTGGCATGCATCATATAGAATTAGTCGAGATGCACAAAAACTGACTCAAACACCACGATAATTAAAAAAAAATTGAAAATTATATTATGAAGGGTTCATCCAAAAGCATTTACCCAGAAGGCAGAAGAGATGGGTGGCTAAATGAATTGTCATTATATTGTGTTTGTACAAGTATTTATTTTATGGCAGAGCATATATTATATCCTCAACCAAAATATCACTCTCAAGAAAATATTTAACTTCATCCTTGCTGTTTCTTTTTTCATACCTCAAATTAAACAGAGGGTCCATATTCCATTTAAACAAATATGAGAACACCAATTTTTAAGATTATTATTGTCAGATAGAAACTAAATTTAAGACCCTGCCATTCTGTCAAAATTCAAAAATAGAGATCTTTCCCTAAACTTTCTGCATTCTTTTATAGCCATCCTCTATATTAACATTCACTAAAACATTCATGTTCTATAAAAAACGTATTTCACTATAGCAATCAAAAAATATCGGGACAACGATGTTATAGAAGAGTTTGATTGTAAGTTGGAACAAGTTTAGGGGTACTCATGTTTTCAATTTATCATCATCATAGATGTGATAGTTGTTCTTAATAAGAGTGTCATCTAATTTCATCACTTGACACAATACTTTTTCATAATATGTGCTATTAGAATCGAAAAATCAAACCAAATCGACTAAAAACCACGAATACATTTAGTTTGGTTTGGTTCGGACCAACCAAACCAACTTAACATTGAATCTATTATATGTTTACAGATATGAGTTCACATCTACTATTTGTTAATTTTCATGGATTTTTACACATAAATTTATGCTCTGTATTGATTATCGAAAGTACTGAATTCAGATCAATCCGAAAACAATACTCTACCTCTAGCTCTGCTCCCAACTTATCTAAAAGGTACACAAGTGAATGTAGAAGAATAGTGGGACATAATAAATAAGCAGCAAGAGGAAACATGAAATGCATGTACAAAAGATGATAACACTTGAAAAATGAGAGTGCACTATTAGAACCCCAAAACAAAACTATGTAGAGAACAAAAGTGGAATTTTAGGAAGCTTCAAAGAGTGTCCCATGCTAAAGTTTCACAGTGTAAGTGCAATTTAATGTCATTTGGCTTTTTCAATTCCTACAATTTTGTCATAAATAGTTATGTACCATTGTTATTATCTGAACTTTCATCCATCTTTCTGTTAGCTCATAACAAAATGTCAAATTAATCTTAAGGTTGACACAGCTAACTTGATTGAGGAAAAGGAAACCCTGGTGTCAAAGCACTTTTGCCCTCGTAAGCGAAGACAGAGGAACCACAACTAGAAATCTCGAGTTCGAGCCTTAGAAATAAAGTCGTCTTTGTGTATTACACCCCCACCCCCACAAAGTGGGATTTCTTAGTCAAAGCGAATACAAGAACCATTCAAAAACCAAACAACCATAGTATGTTCATTAAGGTTGGGAATGGTGAAAATCATGTTGTTTTTTTCCATATATCTAATGTAATCTCATAAGTGTTGTTTGGAAAAAATATTATGTCTGCAGACAAAGACCTTTTGTGGGGTAGAGAGACTGTTTCTAATTATAATTTTCAGCTTTGAGCTTTGCACATAAGTTAAAGATTATATATTTTATGTTACATTTATTAAATGCATAATGGTATACCTATGGGCTGTATAGGCTTTTATATGATATTAAATTTCATTTCCTAACCATCTTTTTCAGGGCTCCCCCTATAAATATCTGACCTTATATGACAGATAATATTGTTGAGTGGCCATAAGTTTTGATTACTCCTGCTTCATTAAAGAATGACTTGTCGATGTTCTTTGAACTATTGTTAGAATATCCAATGTGATCTCAGCTAACATCATTAAGACAAGAAAATTCAAAACTTAAGCCTCAAATAGACTCAGAGGCGGATTCAAAATTTAAAGTTCATGAATTTCTATCGAGATTTCAAGTTAATAATAATACATTAATAACTGAGTTCACGTACGATCAAATATTGATAGATATTTAGTAGATTTTCTCTTATTATATAAGAGAGAGTTCGCGCTGAAGCAGGCACATCTCCGTCGATGTGTCTGCTTCAGCTTGTTTCAAAAAAAAAAATCTAAAAAAATTATTCTTTTGTTCTAATTTAATTTAATAAGTGTATAATTTTTTTGAAATTATGGAATCCGTTTTAGCTATGACTTTTAGTTTTAAATTGAAGACTTCACACTGAAGTAGACACGTGTTTCGAAAATTTTCTTTAAAAAAATTACTTCTTTTGTTCTACTTTAATTTAATTAGTGTATAATTTTTTTTTTGAAGAAGGTAACTTGTAGTGTATAATTTATTCAAAATTATGGAATCTGTTTTAGCAATGACTTCTAGTTTTAAATTCATATTCTTTAGGTATTGCTTTATTGTTTTGAATGTCGTAATATTTGTTTATATCTTGTAACTATTTTGAGTAAAAAATCAACGACCAATGACGAAAAATACTTTAATTATGGACCTCTTCACAATAAATTTGCACAAACAAAAAGTAATTAGCAACTTAAATATCTAAAATCATATTAAAATTTAATCAACTTTCTAAATTTTACCTATATCACATAAATTAAAATTAAAAAATACTAAGATATTGGGCCCGTGCTGGCACAGGCACCTATGTCTAGTGTTATTATAGATGAGCATATGGACAAAAGCTATTGGATTCACGTGAACCCACTACATCCTCCCCTAAACACGCTTTATAGGAATCTCAACGTTCTTGGGGAGGGGCCTTTCTTACCAAAATCTTGATCATTTAATGTGGCCTTTACTCAATAAGTTCAAATGAACCCAAATATAGATGTGAAAGACCACCCAAGTTTCAACAAATATTAACTTCCAAAACTCATAGTTTCAAGGGTACAATGAGTTCAGTGCTAAGAACCTTAAAGATTGAGCTCGTCAAACTTAAAAGGAAAAAGTTGTAGCCCCCTTGTGCCGCCCATCATGACTAAATGGCACGTAAGAAGTAGAAGCCCCTGCCACATAAAGCCGGAGAACTACACGTTTTATGAGTTCACATATACTATTTGTTAATTTCGTAGATTTTATACATAATATTTATGCTTTGTATCGGAAGTACTTAGTTCTGATGAACCTGATACAGTACTTTACATCCACCTCTACTCTCAACTATCTAAAAGGTCCACAAGTGAATGCAGAAAAATGGTGGGACATTACAAAATAGAAACAAGAGGAAACATGAAATGCAAGTACTAAAGATGATAAAGACATAAACAGAGAGAGTGCATTATTAGGACCACAAAACAAAACTATGTAAAGAAAATCAGTGAAATTTCATAGAGCTTCAAGAGTGTCCTGTGCTAAAGTATCAACGGAGTTAAATGTCCATATACTTTTTTCACTTTTTACAATATATCCATATATAGTTATGTACCATTGTTATTTCTTAGTTCTTATAATAATAATAATAGCAATAGTGTTTTGTTGCATATGACCAAGTAATACATTATGGATAACTCAAATTTATCTTTTAGTCGATCTTTGTCCAATATGCTCATTACAAAATCTAAGACCTATCTTAAGGCTGACACAACCGACTTGGTTGAGGAAAAGGAAACCCCAGCGACAAAACACTCCTTAGGAACTTTAACTAAAAGTCCAAAGTTCGAGCCTTGGGAATGGAATCGCCGCAGGTAGAGAACGCTTTACCTCCCATACTCTGGCATGAATCCGGATTAGTCAAGCCCAAAAGCAAATACTGGCCATCGGGTGGAAAAAGAAAAAGACCGAGGAACCGTCAGGTTGTCGAGTCCAGACCTAAAGAGGAAGTGGGTGCCCCTAAGTTGATCACCCTACCAGCTGATGGACTATGAGGCAGGGAAGGCTGAACGAGAACCAGTTGAAACATCCGAACATCTTAAATGATCCCTTCATAGTCCATTCATTAAGGTTGGAAATGGCGATAATCATGTTGGTTTTACTTTTTCTCTTTTTTAAGACTTTTTTTTGGGTGTAATCAATTTCATGTTAAGGACTGTCCAGTCCATGCACAGATAATTTTCAGATTACGCTTTGCACATAACTTAAAGATTATATATGAATCTTTATATGTATGCATAATATGTATACCTACTACTTTTTGTGCCTCTGCCACATGTTTAAGTAATTTGTTTTCAGTGCATGATCTACATGCTGTATAGCTTTTATATGATATTAAATTACATTTTCTAACCATAATTTTCAGGGCGGCCCGCCACTATAGAATGTTTTCAATATTCATTAAACGATTGTCAGAATATCCAATGTGTAGTCTCAGCTAACATCTTGAAGAGAAGAACTCAAGCCTTCAGTCTCAAAACATATTCAATTGTAGATCCATGTGAAGTTAATGAATTCCTACTGTGATTTCAAGTGAATAATACAATAATAACTGAGTTCACAATCAAATATTTATATATATTTAGTGGATTTGTTATTATAGAGAGACGGTATAGGGCTCTGGGAAAAAACTATTGGGTTCATGTGAACCCGCAACCGACCTTCTAGATCTTCCCTGAACACACTATGTAGGAAACACAACGCCCTTGAGGAAGGGGCCGTCCAATCCCATTTAAACGTGGATGTAACCTTTGCTCAATAGGTTCAAATGAAACCATATTAGACACAAAAGACCACTAAAGTTTCAACAAATATTAGATTTCAAACTCATAATATCAAGTGTACAATGAGTTCAGTGCTAAGAACCTTAAAGATTGAATCCATCAAATTTATAAGGAATAAGTCGCAGCCCCTTGTGCTGCCCGTTATGACTAAAATGGCACATAAGAAGAAGTCCTCTTAACTGCAAGATTATGTTGTAGATAAAGTTATGTGCATCACCAAATAGGTTGAATCAAAGAGCAATTCTCAAATGCATCACCAAATAGGTTGTATCAAAGAGCAATTCTCAAATGCATCACCAAATATGTTGTGAACCATGGGACATGGCTACCCTTTTTATGAGGAGGGAAGCAAGAGCGATCATGGATAGACCGAAAGACTACAAGACTAAGTCCCTGCCACATGAAGTCAAAGAACTGCAACCTCATTCTCAGTGGCAGATCCACAATTTTCACTAAGGGCCGGGTTCGAAAAATGAAAATGTAGGGCTTGGGATTTGAACTTGAGTTGTGAATTTTAAATTTCCCTAAACCACTAGCTAGTCGTGTGTTTAGGGGAATCCAAGTCTATACATACACTAAAAAGTTGTTTTTTAAGAAAATACCTTATATATACTGTGTAATTTTTAGCCGAGGAGGTTTGGGTGAACACCCTCGTCCCCTCCAAGATCCGCCCCTGCTTATGCTACAAGCTAATAAACAAGACAAATCATACACAACAACTAAAATTCAGTAGAGAACAACAATATTATGATTGCAGAAATAGATTATGGTACATTCTTATCTTAGCAGAAATGCAATTCGACATGCAACTAAAAACAACTATTTGAAAGTAGAACATGAATCAGAGTACTCAAATAATAGCTAGAAGAAAGGGCTCTTTAGTCACAGCTAGCTCCCTTAAACACCGATCGATGCGGTCATGTGGATGCAACAATCTACAACCAATAACGAGGCATTTTGTTCTAATAAAAGCACTTAGATACAAGATCCAATAACTTAAATATATAAATTTTAAATCTGCTCTATTTTACTTTTGTCTTTCATATCTATAGTTTAGAGTATAAAAATAGACAATTTTATATATTACTACAAAAGAGATTGTTTTGTTAACGTTGGTAGATTAATCTATTTATTGATAAGACATCTCCTCATGTTTATTATTGGATGAACTACATTATTAACATTGTTCTCAAAAAGAAAAAAACAGTAGGTGCAGCTAGAAAAAAAATCATCGTACTATAAAAATTGAATAGATTTAATGTATAGTTATTAAGATCTATTTTTATATTGTACTTCTGGGTCAGTCCATCCCAAAAGGGGAATAAGAGGGAATTATAGTGACTCTTTCTCTCAAATTTCATTGGCCCCTACTTTTAAAAAAATATTTGGGCTAGAGCAACTTGGTACTATTATTTTAACAATATTTAAAAGAGTCAAATTTGTATCTATATATATTCTAATATATATGCAAAATTGAAATAAATTGATATGTACACTATTACTGTATTTTAAAAGGTTGTAATGATGCATATTATTAATAATATAATGTAACTACTCCTCTTTTTACCAACAATAAAAAAACGATTGCATCAAGTTAATTTGTCTTTATCTTTTACTTTTTGTTGTTTCATGTTTTATAACACTATTTTCTTATTAGTTTTTTTTTTTTTTTAAATGTTACATTTTTATAATTAGAAATTTTAACTATAAGCTTTCCTTTTAATGTGAAGTTTTTAAAGCTACACAAAAGTTTTATGTATAACATGTTTTAAATCAGACAAATTTCAAAATTCTTATAGCAATACAAATGAATTATATATTATACGTCACAATGCAAATTTTTTAAAAGAATCTCTTTTATTTAAACTCTATGTCGATTTAAATTATGTCACAATAAGTAGTTATATCTTATGTGTAATTTGATTGTGCACAGTGTTAACTTATAGCAAACTCATTGAATACACCACTTTCTTAGTTGGTCCCATCATGCTCAATTTGGCTATCCCAAAACCCTAATATAAACAACATGACTCTTGAACTCTTCCTCTCAATTTAAGAAACATAAAATTCAAAATCTATGGAGAATACTAAAAAAAGGTCTATTAGGCTTTTCGGTAAAGAATTTGTTGTTGGTGATAGTACTACAATACTATGACCAACCCCAACATGTCTGAATCAACCGACAGTAATCCTTTGCACCATCAATATATATATAGTTTATTTTTTGGTACGACGAAAAATATTTTTCAAACAATAAGTTGTTTTCTAGTCTTATGTATGTTTTTCTATTTTTCGAACAATAAGGCATTGTCTATATTCTACCGATAGATTAAAAGGGGGGAAGTGATTTTCTTCACTTATATTTTTCTATCTCTGATAATATATAATATAATATAATTCAATAGAAATTTCTGAAAAAAAATTCAGAAAATATTTCCTCTCATCATATATATTCCAAGCGCACACATTGCTTGGTATTGTTTTTTACAGTGGGTATTATCATTTTATCATAATAACTATTGTTTAGGATGGTATGACAGGTAGACGACGTTTATAGTATTTTTTCATGATTTTCTTTATTTTTTTTATTTCTTTCTCTATATTGTTTTGGTATGTTTTTCCTTGAGCTGAGGATCTATCATAATTAAACAACTTCTCTGTCTCCAAGGTTTGCACATACACTTTATCCTCCCTAGATCTAAGCACACACATAGTGCTCGGTCATTATCATCATTCAACATGCATGTGATAATAGCCTATATTGTTAATTAGTTTAAATACAATATTTGGTTTGATTGACAAAGACGAACCATCATCGCCTCGGTGAACCACCCACTGCAGCTACAAGATTAATTCATCATCATTCAACATTATGGACCAACATTAACAATAATACTCCAATATTTTATGGAAATGGCTGTAATGTTAATAGTCTTAATTATCCTCAAATTCCTGGTAATTCAGCTTTTCCTAATGATGAAAAGAAGGGGAGAAGTTCAAGATCATGTGAGTTTAGATTTGCACTTGTAATTAGGAATATCATAGTATAGTTAATTAATTAATTTCAAGAAGTTGTACTTAATTTGAAAAATGTTTGGATGTAGTTATACATATAATATTCATTCATCATATATTTATCATGGTACACACAATTCATGTGTTTCCTTGTTGAATTTGATCACTTGGTGTAAGTTTTTATATTATATATTATATTATTAGTGTGATTTGAACTGTTGTAGTTATATATCTTCAATGTATAGAAGTAAGTTGAACTCTTTTATGATTTTTTTGCTTTTGGATGTGAGTGTGGTGTTGGGGCATCTGATCGAGACGGCCAATCTTAACTATGCAAAACCTAGCTATATTTAGAAATAATTTAACTTGATTAAAAATTCTCATTTTATCATTGAAGTCATGATATTAGAGTAAGTAAATGTAATTCTCTCTTAAATTTTGTGTTCAGTTAAATATCTTTACATAAAATGAATGTCGAAACGTGTAGATAGTATATTGGAATGCATATTAATGGACGTTAATGGAAAAGTTGTATTCCATGAAGGGGAAAAAAAAGAAAATATTGTTCAGGTAAAAGGTTATAATTTCTACATGAAATATTAATTTGTCCTGTTATTTTCTTTTTTAATATATAGAAAGAATTAAACTCTTGATTTTCTTAATATATGCATGTGTAACATTGGATTAAGGTCCTTTAAGGATAAAATATGAAATTTAATATCTTAAAAATTAAGCTACGTTATATATTTGTTTTGTCATTTTATAATAAATAAAGACGAATTCATGATGCAATTTATAAGAAAAGTAGTTTGCTAGGGAATAAGCAAACATCAAAGGGTCAAAGATAAATTGATAATTAATTAGTACTAACATTATTTAAAGTATGCAAAATGATTTAAACAGATTATAATCATAAATTAAAGAAAATATTTTAATATTTTATGAATTTGTGACTATATAATTTCTAATTATAATTAGAAACGGATTGTTTTGGTATATTTATTGATTAAGCTACTCATAATTTGATCATGAGATAATGGTTTAAGCTAGAAAAAGATATATATATATATATATACATATGATTAAATTCTAGATTTAAATGAAATTTAAAAAATACTTAACTTAATTAAAATAAAGGTCAAGAATAATTTAGTTTGTCATTGACATGACACTAATTAAGCAAATTGAATAAGATTTAAAAGTTTTGTTTCTTTTATTTCTCAAGATTCTAATATATATATATTAATTCTTTAAAAGTTTTAGAAATTATTTTTATTGTATTATTGAGTTTAATCATTAAACCTAAATTTATATTTTTAAAATGATCTTTTTAGTTAACAATGAGATCAAGAGAAATTTAATTGTAATTTTAGAATTATTAATAAATTAAATTTGATCAACAGAGTACTGTCCTGGCCGTATTAAATGAGTTTTTTTTTTAAAAAAAGTTATTATCATCACAATTTGTATTATCTTTGTACATAGTCATTTTTATTAGATGACAATTGACATCATATCATTCACAATTTTTAAAGTATTTTTGAAGGGCTCAAATTTATTATATTTATCAAATTGAATGTAACAAGGAAGTTATAAAAAAAACACTACATCAAAAAAAAAAATTAACGACAATAGATTAATTGCCGCTAAACAAGTATTTTTAGCAGCAATTAAATTCTTTGCAAATCTCTCTAAAACCTACTTGGATCTAATTGTCATTAACTAATGACGATAATAAGACTCTTTGTTAATATGTATTTTTTTACTGCTAAACACTATTTTTATTATCATGAAAGTGAAAGTATGTAAATGATAAGACATACTTTTGCAAAAAGGTATAGTACATACATTACCTCAAAAAGTTGGTCTAAAAGGGCGATGAGAAGAAAATATTAGGTAATGATACAACTATATCAAATCAATTGTTACACAAAATAGATTATTTTATCGTTATCTAACAATAAATTTAAATGATACAATATAATAAAATTTAAATAACAATTAAAACAAACATTATATTTTAGCTAATAATTATACCTTACCACGTAACGGGCAATCCTACATTAAAATGGAGGGTTGGGAGGACTATAAATAGAGAGACACCCCTGCATTAAAATTAAGGACAACCCTACATTAAAATTATTTATTTTATATCATGAAAAAAGTACACCTCCTATTACTTAATACAGTAAGATTTTTATTTTCATTACATTATAAAAGTGCATCTATGGACCTATGGTTATTTTTTATACCAAAGTACAAAGACATGCCCAATTTTGAGTTAATGTATTGTTTAATTGACACAATAAAGACGACTTAAATTGTTTAAATAAATATTAATAAAATTGACTCTCAAAAATCAATAAGCGAGTAATAAACAGTTGTACATATACAAAATCATTTTGATTTGTCACCATCCTACTGCATTTTGGATAAATGCTTTGGACTGACTCTACAGATTATAATTTTGTCTCACCAATTTCTTGTATGTCACATTAATAATCATATAAAGGGTTATTAATGGCCACAACTTATAAATATAGTTAAGAAAAGTTCAATTGACTGAAACTCTTTAAAAGCTGAAGAAAAAAATATATTTAACTAAGATTTTTTAAGTGGTGATTACTTAAATGTAATATTATTTACATGATGGATTTCTTATATATATGAACCGTTTCATTTTAGGATTTATGTTATTATATACATGTATATTTGAGATTTGTTTAAACTTTTGTGTGGAGGGGGGATTCTTTAAATTTGTCAAACAATTTCAAGAGATAAAAATAATTTTAAAGTAATTTTCATAAACTTTTAAATCAATCCAAAGAGACTTTTAATTTTTCAACTTTTAGTTAGCTTTAAAGATTTTTAACGAATTTATTTGATGATATCTTTAAATAAGATGACCTGCTGTGTGTGTGTGGCGGCGGGGGGGGTTGAAGTAATTGTTTTTTGTCATCAAGTGTTTCTTCTTCTTCTTCATTTTTTAAAAAAAATAAAAATATATTTTTAAAGTATTTAAAATACAATCCACATGGTTTATTTAATGGATGTGGTGCGATAGGGGCGACTCCTTACTTAATAAAAGATCTTGATATTGAATTCTAGTATGACAAAATCCTTGATAGAGATTGAGCACTTTTAATTTCTCGAATGATCTCTACCTGACACAAATTCAAATTAATCGAGATCCAATACATGTATCGAATGCCGAATGGAATTTTTTTTAAAAAGAAAACAAATGTCAAGGTCCTCTAAAGTCTAATCTATCATGTCTTATTGAAAAAAATATATATAGTGGGGTACTAATTAAGTAACTAATATTCTCATCTCACTTTAATATTTGCATAATTTTGGTTAGTTTTAATATAAATTTCTATATATTTTCAAACATGAACATGTCAACTAGCTAATTACTCCCTTGTTTATGTGAAAGAGTTAATATTACATGCACAGATGCACTAACGATATTGGGTGTGTTAGGTAGGGAGGAAAATATTTCTAGAAAATGTTTTTAAATTTTTTCATGTTTGGTTGGCTTAAATGTTTGGAAAATGTTTTCAAATCAACTCATTTTCTTCAAATTTAAGGAAAATGACTTCTCTTTCAAAATTAAGAAAAACATTTTTTAAAACTCTACTTCTTCCTTTAATTTTTTCTTACCCTACCCCTACCCCTACCCCGTATCCGTCCCTCTCCATTCAATTTTTTTTTAATTTTCTTATATTTAAAATTTCAAATATATTTTTATCCCTACTCCCAAACTAGCCCCCCTCCCCAAACCAAAAAAATTTAAAAAATTTAAAAATTATTTTTGAAAAATGTTTCAAATTTTAAGATATTTTTTACCTCATTCAACCCCTACCACCCCTACCCTCTACCCCCAAAAAAATTGCTTTTGAAAAATATTTGAATTTTCATTTTTTACGCCACCCTCACTCCCTACCCCCCACCCAGACCATCCCCGCCATTTAAAAAAAATAAATTATTTTTGAAAAATATTTCAAATTTCTAATTTTTTTCATTTTACGGGGGGGGGGGGGGGGGGGGGGGGGGGGGGGGGGGGGGGGGGGGGGGGGGGGGGGGGGGGGGGGGGGG